>JADRCH010000209.1:882725-980346 GCA_019843965.1 Rhynchomys soricoides | reverse complement strand
TTTAGTTAAAACACGCTCATGCTAACTGTATCTGTGTCACCTTTAGTTAAAACACGCTCATGCTAACTGTATCTGTGTCACCTTTAGTTAAAACACGCTCATGCTAACTATATCTGTGTCACCTTTAGTTAAAACACGCTCATGCTAACTATATCTGTGTCACCTTTAGTTAAAACACGCTCATGCTAACTATATCTGTGTCACCTTTAGTTAAAACACGCTCATGCTGACTATATCTGTGTCACCTTTAGTAAAAACACACTGTATGTACAGGGTTTCATAGGTATAAAGGTATTTTCACTGAGGTTTTAGGCAGTTTTTAAAAAGACAGTGTTTCTCTATGTAGTCCTAGCTGTCCTGGGATATGTTCAGTATGTAGAGCAGACTGGCCTTGAACTCACAGAGATGTACCTGCCTCTGCCTCCCGAGTGCTGGGTTAAGTGCATGCACCGCCATGCCTGGCTTGTTTTAAAGTAATCATATGAAAGGTATGGAACACAGTTCCGCAACTTAGCCAAGGCCTGCAGCTGCACAGCTTTCACTGGCTTTAGAGCAAGTCATTCCCAGTACCATGCATTCTGACTGGAATCTCTGGAACATATATGTGGACAATTAGTTGTCATCTCTGTTTTTAAAATTTAGAGACTATCATAGCCACCCTAGTTACTAAGTATTGTCATTTAAATAGGCGTTGAGGATGTTACCTAGTTTGACAGTGTTGAGCCTTTTCAAGCCCAAATCAGATCTGTGTGGCATGTGACAACTGCAGAGGCACCATGCATGAGTGCACCCTTAGAGCAGAGGCAGACATCACTCAGCTTGCTTTCTAGGTTTTATTGTGTTCTGTGGATACAACAGTTTGTTACTGGCCAGATGGCACTGTAGGCCAGGCGACTCACCAGGAGAGCGAGCGAGCATGACTGAAGAGCACACAGCTGGAAGAACGCCATGCTGAGTCAGTTTTCTTCAGTCACCAGAAGGAGCTGCTCATGAGCTAGGGCTCTGTAAGAGACCAGCTGGTGACTCCCACACGCCCCAGCATGTGCTGGGTGGTCTGTCCAGGGCAGGTGACTGAACAGCTGTGACTGGACATTTCAGAATACAAACCTGAGTTGTCTATCGTCAGTAAAGTTCTCCACTGCTTTCTTAAGTCTGGATGACTTAGAGGACAGAAATGGCAGCCCTTCCGTCACTCTTGGGGACCTTTCCTAGGGATTCGGAAAACACTCCTCAGTTTTCAGGCTTTATACAGACTTTGTTCAAGAATCCTTTCTTCAGTGCTAGACTGAGCTCCCAAGACTGGTGTGTGTGGCACTAGGGACCCTGGTGTTCCCAGTCCTGCTGAGTCTCACAGCCATAGCAACCACCTCATGCACTCTTCTAGAGGCGCTCTGGGAGAACATTGAGCGTCTCAGAAACATCGGAGGCAGAGAAAATTGAATGTTTATTTTATACCCAAGATTCTCTTTTACCATAAGCAGAGATCTGTGGAGTAAGCTCTGCCCCCTTCAAGTTGCTCTTTAAATTGTGTTTAAAATAGAATAGAATAACTGAGCTACAAATCTTTAAGTCACGTTGTGTATGTGCAGTTACATTTCAGGTTTAAAGGTAGCTTGTCCATGTTTAGGTATTTATAAATCAGACTTGTTTATTTAACAACTTTAAAGTCCTGCAGTTTTCCAAGACTTCTTGGGCACTTTTAAATCCTCTGCTTATTCACCACAAATAGCCTGAGATAAACAAGTGCATATTTAAGTCTGTATTAGGACAGGAACTTCGCTCACATTCCATGTTATGGAAACTATTTAACCTCCTTCTGACAGTGGGAAAATGGTAAGTAAGATCTGTCTACTGCCCTACTGTCAGCAGCCTCCTTCCCCATGTGGTTTGAGAGTTAGGCCCTCAGTACTTAGTTTCTCATGGCATTCTTTCTTGGTGACTAGAATTAGCTTCTCTTACGGTTTTTCCTCAGAAGGAATGATTTCTAATCATACACTTGGGATGCCCAAGTCTGGAATCCTTACCAAAGATAAAACAAAAGCATGTTCTGCTGTAGTAAGACGCATAGAGGATCTACACTTGGCATGCTAGTGAGCTGCATAGATGATCTGCATGCATGCATGCTAGTGAGCTGCAGTGTCAAAAAGCAGAGCCCAGTGATTGCAGACCCACATTGCCTTCCACACATGGCAACTAACAGGGAAACAGCTCTTGACCGCCCCACTGCTGTCCAGAAATAGCAGGAAGCAGATCTAGAAAGAATATTCATTACAAAACACGCCGCTTTTCTCCACGCTTTCCCCTGCTTCTCAACCTGTGGCAATAACAGTATGATGAAGGTGTCCAAGAAAACAGCAACTGCAAGAAATGAAATGTCACTGTGTGCCACACCAGCATGTCAACAACAGACCATGCATATTACGGTGGCCCTATAAGGTTATGCTATCCACTGATGCAACTGTCTGGCTTGTGAGTCTGCATGTCATGCTGTTGCCGTGAGGCTGCCTCGTGACACATTTCTCAGCACACATTCCCACTGTGAAATGAGGCGTGCGTGCACACAGTCCCTCCCCTAGGTTCCTCTTAGAGCCAGAACATGAAACTACACTCGACTTAACTCCCAGCACCCATCTCAGACTTGGACACTACCTGTCTAATTGGTATTTTCCAACTAAATAAGATTCCCAGTTTTGAGCCTGGCCACTTGAGGTTTCTTCACACGGGGTTCAATACTCAAACTCCATCTTGATGCTGGAGTAAGAGCAGCGAGCTGTTTGGTGGTCAGCTCTCCCAGGGGGCCTGTAGATGAGACCCAGAGGACTGGAGTGAGGCCGGGAGCCTGAGCACCGCACACATCATCTCCATGGAGGCAGCCACTGGCCTTCAAGCCTCAAGTTCAGAGAGTTTTACAGGCAAACCTTCCCAGTGCTGACAAGTTTACTAAATGGCCATTCCTTACTGAGGGTTGTTTTCCCCCCTGGGGAGAGGGGGCATTCAAGACAGGGTTTCTCTATGTAATAAGCCCTGGCTGTCCTGGACTCAATTTATAGATCAGGCTGGCTTTGAACTTACAGATCCACCTGCCTCTGAGAGGTTCTTAGCAGAGTTAACCTTGGATTTGAGGGTAATTTAAGCATGTGATTGCCAAAGTCTGAGGTGGAGATGAGCTCAGTCTCAGGACCGGTGCCTGCTTGTCTCCTGTGCTTTCAGGACCTCCGAGCCACTAACAGCAGCAGGAAGCACTTCACCACAGCCCAACGCTTATCCTCCTTCAGGTCATCTGCCAGGACAAAAAAACGACATGTCCAACTTAAGACAGGGGCCAAATAACCAATTCCTTTATCCTAGGACTTACGGAATGTTCATATCTGGAAGTTAGGAGCAGATACGAGACCCTCTGAAGGAAAAAGAAATCACATAGCAAAAGAGTAATTAGCAATCTAAACTTTTTGGACTTTAATAAGGGATATGTCATTAGATTGCATTGTCTTTAAGAAATGTAAAAATAGGGCATGTGGCTCAGTGGTAGAACACGTGCTTGGCATGTGCAGGGTTTGATCTCCAGCACTGAAAAAAAAAAAGTACAAGTTGCCAGAAGTCACTGTCAGGCTAGGGAAAGTTCATTCTGCCACTTTCTCTACAGGGCCTTTCTGCTTAGTATGTTTCCTTGAAGCACTGAGCTTAATAAAGCTCAGAAATAAATGGGCACAGGAGCGTGACGGGTGGCTCAGGGTTCCTCACAGCGTAACTACCTCCACACTCCTTGGGCACTTACTAATGTTCAGCCATCTCAAGAAATGTCTAGATGAAGATCCAAACACAGCAGTTAGCACAGAGGACATGTGCTGTGGCCATCTTCCTGCCCTGATGCTCTGTGCCCTGTGTCTAGGGAAAGTGAGCTGGACACTTGACCAGGATATAGGTGCATTCATTTTCCTTCCAGAAAATGATCAGACAGAGGTTTTAGTCTTGTCAATATGCCACTGAATATGTTCCCACATGGGACAAGTGTTAAGTAAAGCAGACGTCATGGTCAAACGCAGTAGGGACCCTTGAGCCACTAGAAGCTTGATTCTCAGAGCATGGGCTTGTTTGAATTGGAAAATAAAAATAAAGGATTTCAGAAAGGGGCAGCCAATTAGTGGATTCAGCCAGAAGATGTGTGTCTTGTCACCCAAGCGACAACAGAAGATGAGGGTCATTCTCAATTACTAAAGAATATCTAATATGCCTCCTATACCTGTCGCCTTGTATCACTTGAGGGCGACTCACCCATGAGCTGACTTTCCTCACTGCTTTAGAGACCTAAATAGTCATTTTCATCTTCAAGAGCCAACTGAGAAGAAGCCTCTGTTACTGCCAAGGAAAACCTAGCTTTTCCATCTGCCTAGCTGTGTGTCACTGGGCAAGTTGAATAGCTATGTCTCCTTTTGTCTAGGGAAGAGCTGGTGAGGGCAAACCTCGTTCCTTGGAAGAACAGTCCAGAACCAGCTGTATACCAGGCTGTAATGTGGAGCCACTCAACTAGCATTTCTATGAACATGAGACTTTGTCTGCCCTGCCATGCAAGAGGTACCCTGATGTGAACCAGTCTAAGCTTTCCCACCAGTAAAGCCATGTAAGTGGGCAGGGGACCAAGGCTGAAGAAAACAAAATGGTTGGTATTACACAGAGGAAAGAGGGAACACACAGCTGCTAAAAGGGTGAACAGAAAATCATTTATCTAAATAGAATAATAGAAATAAACAAAACCTTTTAAAAACAATCACAAGATTTACAAATAAATTGGTACAAATAAATAGGTACTGCAAATCTACAACATTTGAATTATAAACGAGTCTGTTAGGACAGCCTGTGAAGTTTGTGCACGTGACCTGTGTTTAGCTCAAATGCATGAAATACAGTCCATGATACAGTGGGTACGGCTGAGGGTGGAAGTCAGACAAAGCAGGGCTTGCTTTAGGCCCAAGGCAATGTTGGTAACTGGGCCTTAACACCAGGAAGAAGCATGATCAGAGCCTAGATGGGCAGCTTCCATTGCAGATAGATTCTGCAATGCAAGGTGAGCAGTAGAGGCCATCAATTTGGGACCAGGAAGGTGATCTGGCTTGGGTGTGGATGAGGAAGGAGGCTCTGGTCTCAGCCATATGCTAACACTAAATAGGGAAGAGACCCAACCACCAAAACCAAAAAACCCATCTGCAGTAACTCACGGAGCCATGAGAAGCTCTGCCTCCATCTACCTCCCACATACTGGCCATCAGGAATGGGTTGGGGCAAGACAAAAAAGCTGGTGTAAGAGCAGCGCCCTCTCACCCAATAAGGGACAACAGAACCCTAGGCTCAATGGATGAGGAGCTTCAAAACAGTGTCTTAGTCACAGATGATAATATACTAACAGTAGAGACATATGTACATAATAAATAATATAAAATAAAGCATATACATTTGTGGATTTAAAGGACTGCAAAAATAAGAAAAGCCAATAGGTTGATGAGACTTCACAGTAGACCTGACATGGGTAGTAGTGAATCAGAAGCTAGGCGGGGGCTCTCTAGGGAATGAGTCCTCACTTCCCTTGGTTCTAGAGGCCTGGGACCTCAGCTGTTTATATATAAGAAACCCGAGTCTCCAAGAAGAGCAGGCACTCAGGTCTGTCAGGCCCCTTTGATAATTCTCTTTAGGGCGACTCTGGAAGAATCCAGCCCCAGAAGTAAATCTGTGTGGGTCAGATGTGAGCAACATCAGAACATGCCCTTCTAAGTGAAGCTAGACTGTACCCCAATAAATCGTCACCTGCAAACGTTGACCCACACCTCTCCTACCTTCCAGCTGGGCACATACAAACATCTAGAACCTGATTCTTGCTATTTTGCTTCAAGTACTGCCTGGCATTCCCCATCAAAAAGCACTGCAAACAACTGCAGTTGAGATGTCACAATGGCTCTGGTAGACAAAGATTGCATGAGCTCTGTCAGCCACAGGGAACTAAGAAGCCAAGGCCCCCAGATGCTCACTTTAACTGTTGTGTATGGATTGCTCCCTCTGCCTGACTGAGGTGGCCATGGGGGTGCAGGACAACTGGGGACTCTCTAGAAGGAAAACCAGTAAATTAGCATTGATTCCAGGAGGAGGTGCACAGGTGCCAGAGGAAGGCCTAGTCATCCCAGGCCCTAGACGAGTAACAGCAGCTCTGCCTCAGAGCACTGATCATCCTTCAACTAAGAAATAAAACCCAACAAGTTCCTCTTTCCCATCAGCCACTCAAACACAGAAGTAAATGGCCCTGAGGTATACAAGTCCACTGAGTAGGTTCCTCATTGATAAATTTGTATGGGAAAAACTTCCAAGTACCCCCACAATCACTTCCATATTCACCTCAGAATTCCTAGTTCTGGGCTAGCCTACAACTTACCCAGTTGTTCTTGTTGAACGGAAGCACCACAAGCCTATGGCCCAGAATGGAAGCAAATGTAGCCCAGGAAAGAGCCTGGTCCCTCAGAAAAAAAGGTCACACTGGTACCTAAGTAGCTAAACAGCCATCAGCCCTTCACAAGAAAAGCAGAGAGAGGAGTCATGCCAAGCCACAGGGAGATTAGACTACATGGTGTGTCTGGAGAAGCCAACTCTCTCAGCTTGCTCCAGGGGACAAGGTGTGTACATTGCACTAGTCCAGAGAGTTAACTTGCTTGGGTTCATCCCAGGGAGACCTCATCCCTTGGGTCCCAGCACACAGTGGCAGATCCCTGGTTGCCTTCAGAGAAGGACAGAGGTGCTTGTGTATGTTTTCACTAGCCAGGACACAGGCTCAGTCACCCAGCACCTACTTGGTTTTGCTTCTTAACCCAAAATAACTTGTGGGCTGAAGATCATGGTCCCTGTGTAACTCAAAATCCTGTTGCTCCATTTCCTAATGCATTTGGACCTGCCGTGTTTTCCTAGATTTGGAAAAGCTGGTCCTTTAGCTGTACAGAGCTGGGGATGGCAAGGAGACTTTTCACAGTTAGTGTTCTGTATCAGTGTGAAGTTCTGCACTGAACGCCTGCACACGTTTCTTGGAATAACATGAGAAAGTGGTTTGTGGCTCAGCTCCCTTCACATGAGGTCAACTATGCCCACAGAGAATATGAAACAGGCGGCACCTTCAAATCAGGAACCAAAGTTAAGCTAGTTGACTAGCACCCTAATACTTATGTATAAATGTCAGGATTCTGTCTTCCTAGACTTTTATTAGAGTTTGGACTTGCCTTATGGACAAAGGGCAGTGAATGAAGGACCCTCATTAACAGTGACAGTGTCCCAGCAATGTCTGCACACACGGTATCCAGTTCTAGGTGCTGTCCTGTCCTCTGGCTGGACAGAACTCATAAGATCTCAGTCTGTCTTTGCCTGACCCCTCTCCTCCATGTTTGCACATGCAGCAGCCCAGGAGGGATTACAGGCCAGAACCACAAGGAAGGAGCCCCTGTACATGGCCACTCCACTACTTGCCAGTCTCTCTTGGCTGGGAAGCCCATGGGGTGAGGCCAGAGATGGCATGTGCCATTCCTAGCCAAGATCCACTCTGAGGGGAAGAGCCAGTGTTTCCCTCAGTTGTCTCAGGAGTCGGCTTTGGAGGGGTAGACTTGGAAACATTGTTCACTCAGATGCAAGCCCTGTTTGACGATTGAGACATCTCCCCAGAGCAGCTCTAACTATGGCCAGGTCACCTTTATGTACTTGGGGACAAGGGAAGAACTATTCTGAATGCCTGGTTATTTTAGAAGTAGCTACTCAAAGGTAATTAGGTCATTAATGGGAAATGAACACAAAGCTGGCAGGCCAGTCTCAATCTTCGAGAACCCCACTCCTCGGCTTCTCTGTAAGAGAACTCTACAGTTAGCTGCTGCATCAGGTGGTGACTGATGCTCTCCCCGTTCCCTAGAGTTGAATCCCTAGGACCCATGAACAGTAAAACTCTGAGAGAGGACCAAGGTGCTTCCCTTTCAGAGGCTCCTTCCAGCAGCAAGGCTGTCTGAGGCAGAGGTGCACCATGCCTGAGAGGCTGACAGGATGGAACACGTACCACTAGAGAGCCTTGACTGAGCTCCTGCCTCCCCAAGTCTCAGGGAGGGGGACAGCTAGAAGCTTGTTGGTGGGGAGGCCCTGACCCTGGCCACACCCAGAGAGCTCACATCTGCATATATTGTGCTCCGTATTAAACTGATTTTTTTCACCTGGATGTGTTTGAAAAGGGGGTACTCACTTCCCCTTAGGGAAATTCCCAGGGTGGGAACTTCATCCTAAGGTGGTAGGCTAGGTGCCAGTACTGCCACTCAGCTCCTTTAAAGGCCACTTTCAATCACCCTCCAATAAGCATGCCATCCTTTCTCAACCAGAACACTCCAGGACCACTACCCAGCATAACACTGTCCGTGGACATGGCACCAGGGGCCTGAGCCAAGGTCTGCAGGTGTGGCAGTGATAGAGCACCTGCCAAACACGCACATGGCCGTGGGTTCCAGTCCTAGTGTGTGTGTGTATGCACACACACACACACAGTTTTCAGAGTCATCAGCTATTCAACAAAAGATCAACCCAGCAAGTCACCCTCCCAGAGTCCAGCCTGGGGTTTGCAGACCTCCTACCTGAAGGAGGAGGCTGACGCTGAGCCTTAGGGTCCCCTGTGCAGGAAGTCGGGGCACACGAAGGCTCTCTTCTCCAGCAGTGACCTGGGTAATGAGAATCCCACTGAACACTAGCCAGGAGTTCATTTCAGTGTATGAATGAGTATTGCCAGCAAATCCAAGTAAGGGCCACTTAAAGAGCCAGCCGAGCAGTACCTGCCCGTGTGAACTTCACAACACATGGTAAATTTGGTATTAAAGTAAGACAGAAGACACACATGAAATGGTCACAACACACATTTGGTTTCTGAATCCATTCCGGGTCAAACTAACTCTGGATGTATGGGTGGCTCTCTGGCATTGGCCACATCTGAAGAGTAGGAGGCACCTTTGAGCAGGGCCACTGCCACTTCTGAGCCCCACAGCCCAGGGACAACATGGGAGGAGCACTTGGCTCTATGGGAGGAAGGGCATTCCATTAAAAAGTGGGTCTAGAAATGCCTAAGTACACTGTCCACCTCCCACCCTACCCCACCTCATTCAGGTAATATACAAGCCCCAGCAGGAAAGAGGCATCCTGTAGCCACCGTCACCACCACATGTTCATTAAGAAGCCCCATGGAAGGTTTCCATTTGGCACCTGTAGCAGCAGCTTGGGTTAGCAAGAGTGAGGGGTGGGAAGGTGGGGTAGAGGGTTAGCTGATGCCCCAGACCACCCGAGGTTACAGGAATGGGAGATGAAGTCATTGCCTCCTGCCAGTGATAAACCATGGGTTTAAAATTCATTAACATTCATTTTGGTGATAAAAATTCCTTAGGGTGGGAGCAAGATCACATTCCCAAGCAAACGGTAACCCTTCCTGAGGGAAAGGGGCGTGGTTAGTCATCGTATTTTCAAAAGGACACTATGTGCAGAGAGGGCACCTGCAGCTTCTGCCGACACCCACAGTGACGACAGACTTGGCACGTTCTGCAGTGACATACATTATTTTCTTCATTCATCCATCAAGTTCAACAGCGACACCCACCGGGCACGAAGGAAAGGTATCCCTCCAGTGGACGGCCAAGGAAGGCTGCTAAAGGGGCAAGTCCATCCTATCAGGGTCACATTGTGGGGCTACAGCAGAGTTAGCTCAGAAAGACCAACTTCAAACTCTGCAAAAGACACTTGAAAACAAAAACATGATCTCGTGGAAAAAAATAAAGGCAACAAATTTTAAATTCATGCAAATTGAGGGATGAAAGAAACGGTAAAAGGTTCTGAAAAAATAAACATGATTCTATTTGGGCGGAAGAAGTTTGTCTCCGGATTCTTGAAAGCCATGCCCCAGCTGTGGATGTCACGTGTCCAGTTTCCATCCCTCCCCCAGCCGTCCTCGCGGCTTCCAGGGAAAGGGGCAAAGTCTTTGGTCTCAAGGCTGTAGGATGCAGGATGGCAGACAAGTTCACACTAGTGGAAGTCACGGTCAGACCGAGTCCAGGAGGGCTGGGCAAGGGGTCCCGAGGGGCCCTAGATGGCGCCTTCACTGTGCAGGCTGTGGTTGGCCTTGTTGTGTGACACACAGTTCTGTTCATTGAGCAAGTTGGCCGTCTCATCTGGCAAACCGTCCTGCAGCTCCGTAAGAGTCAATTCAATTTTAGTATTTTCACTGTCTGAAGACTGAGGCGTTTTGTCCATCCGGGACGCCATCAAGGCATTTTGGTATTGCTGTCTGGAGATCTGGGGCCAGAAGAGGACACAGAAAACAAACCGAGAGAACTTATGTTTAGGTTCTCTTGTCTCCTACCACCGCATCACACACCGAATACCCCAAAAGGCCCAGAGATTTTGCTCTAGGAGAAAATCATCCTTGAGTAGAAACCGAGCCACTCTGTGAAGTTCAAGTTGATTCCAGAGATCCAGCCAGTTCTCACCACTGGGACCATTTCTACATCTTGTCTCTTACATTCAGAGACAAGAAAAACGGAGATCAGTTTCCATCAGCTAAAGCCGCTTGGGTCTCTGAAAGATGTCTAATTCAGGCTAAGGAAAGACCCTGTGTCCAGGGCTGAGGCAACCTCAGTGCTTCCAGGCCAAGCAGAGAGTCACCAGCCATGGGCTCCAGAGAACTGAGAACGGCCTTTCCCTCATTCTGTTCCCGTTCCCTACCATGGCCACGTTTGCTTTGGCTGCTCATGGGATAGAACCGAGGTCAATGTGTTTCTCAACCTGTGCTGGGCCCCGGGGTGGGGGGTGGGTGGGGTGGGTGGGTGGCATTTTGACAGCAAAGGGAAAGCTGCTAGGGAAAGCTCCTAGGGAACTGGCTATACCTGCCAGATCCAGCCATGCAGCCCTCCCCACTCACCTTGACGAACTGTAGGTCAGAGAGGGCTCGGACTGAGTAATCAGGGATGTAGACTTGAAGGAATGAAGAACTGAGCTGGTTGTTGCCGCTCCCCAAGGTTGGTGTCATGGCGTCAATCCGGTCGCTCCGACTGAGAGAGTCTGAGTGATTCAGGCCACAGGGGCGAGGAGGTGACTTATTTTCACCTAGAAAAGGGAGAAAACCCAGTCTTTAAAGCATGTAGGAATAGCCTCTGGAGAATGCTCACTCCAAATGAAAAGCAATCACACCCACATGTCTCTCCGGAAGGGACATGCAGCTCAGCTGTGACAGACCAGGGTATAAAGGCCAAAGCTCTGTAGCTGGGACTCCTCCTTCCAGGGAGCATCACTAGGTACACAGATAGGGCTGAGGATAAGGCCCGGACATGGGTGCTACCTGATACTAGGGTCATAAAAGGCTCCTCATCATCTTTCCAGGAGCCAAAGGAAATTATCGAAGTCCCTCTGTCTCTTTGCCTCTTAGCCATCAGCCAGCTTGTGGCTGCCATCACGCTAGGTGACAGGAAACCCTTGAGAGGCCTGCCTCTGCAGTGAGCTCCTTGGAGCAAGCGTTCAGAAAGATTGAAGGGAGAAGGGTGAGGGAATCCAAGTATCCTTGCTGTCAAAGAACATCCTTCAGAGCTTTTAAAAAATGTGTAAGGCTATGTTGCCTGCAGTCTATGCATTACACTGAGTGCCCATGGAGTCCAGGAGAGGGCGGTGGATCCCCTAGAACTGGAGTTAAAGTTTTTGGCTGCCATGTGGTAGTAAGACTCGAACCTGGATCCCTCTGGAAAAGCAAAGTGCTTTCTCTGAACCATTGAGCCATCTGTGCAGCCCCCATTCCTTGTAGCTTTAACCATGAATTGTTAAAGATAAAACACCAGTTGGGTGTGGGTGGGGACAGCCCCTTTGATCCCAGCACTCTGGAGGCAGAGGCAGGCGGGTTTCTGAGTTCGAGGCCAGCCTGGTCTACAGAGGGAGTTCCAGGACAGCCAGGGCTACACAGAGAAACCCTGTCTCAAAAAACCAAACCAACCAACCAAATAAAATAATAAAGCCCATGTCCTCACTGGGGGGCCTCTTTTATCGGACTGTTTTAAGCGTCTGCATGTGTGTTAGATGGGCTCTGAACTGCAGAATGCCACAGGAGTAGAGGAGACCCATGCTCCCATCTTCTGAAGTCCTTAACAGATGCCCCCAGAAAAGAGCCAGCCCGTGGCAGGTCCTGCCCTCCAACTATCAAAGTCTGTCACTGTGGCCACAGTCTACTACCTGCTTCAAGTGACAGGCTTATGCAGTGCCAGTGAGCAACTTGAAAGCAGCCTGAAGAACCCCAAGTACTGCATCCCCCTGAAGCTTTCCTCTTGTCACAGTGGCACTAAACCCCTTGGCCCACCCGCACCATCGTGTCCCCTTGGGAGCGCTCCTAGGACACATCTCCCTCTTCCAGCAGTTCTGTCACAGCTCACGGTGCTGGCTTCCCACTACTCAACAGTGCCCCCTACTGTCCCTGCCACCTCCCAAGAGAACGGCTTTAGTAATAGCCAGTGCTTTACACCTGGAGTGGAACTCTGAACATCAGGTGAATATCGCTGCCCAGCTTCAGAGCCCTTTCTATAACTGCACAGTGGTCCCCAGCTCATGGGAGAGACAGATCTGAGCACAGCACCACACCTAGTGAGTGCTGGACAGATGTGCCCGTTGGCATGTTCTGCTCTCTCCTGTTAGCCTCTCCCAGACATTACCGCCATGCTCCTGGATCAGGCCTTTTCACACAATGTTATCACCTAGCATGACAGATCTTTTTTTTGAACAAGGAATCCCAGGGCTGTACCTCTAAATTTCAGCCACAAATCGTATGTTTCCGCACATATTTTTGTTTAATATGTTTAATATTTTTCTGAAAGGATTTTATGCTTTCGTAGGTCTACAAAGCTTCCAATGTAAAGATCAAGATATCCTTACTAAAATATAGTATAAAAGTCAGACCAACACATCATTATTTTAAACATATATTATGAAAGTAAAATTAAAAATTGAGGAGTTAATGAAGACATTTTGAAAAGGTTATTAAGAGTAGTCGATATCAAGCTATCTGTTCTATGAAATATGTACGTTTTGTTGTTGTTGAGATAAGGCCTCTCACTACGTAGCCCTGACTGGCCTGGAACTCATGGTGCACAACAGGCTGGCCTGGAACTCACGGTGCACAACAGGCTGGCCTGGAACTCACGGTGCACAACAGGCTGGCCTGGAACTCACGGTGCACAACAGGCTGGCCTGGAACTCACGGTGCACAACAGGCTGGCCTGGAACTTATGGAGATCCACCTGCCTATTTCTCTCTCTTGAATGCTGTCCACATATGTCTTTAAAACAACGTTTACTTCTGTGGTTTCCAGGTATAAAAGGCAAGCCACCTGGCAGCTCACTGCTTCTTGGCTAGACACCCAGGTGGAGCTCACAGCCTGGATTCTTCTGAACTCTGAGTTAGTGAACACTGATTTCTGGTTGGTTGGACCCATGGGTGCGTGCATGCGTGCGTGCACATGTGATGGACCTCTTGCTTTGCCTGTCATCACAGCCACTGTCTGGAGAAGCCACCCATTTCCCATACTCCTTCTACAGAGCCATGGGCCTGACATGATTGGCTGGGAGCACATCTTGTGGCTTTAATACACTGCTCAGCATCTCAAGGACAATATTAAAATCTTAACACCAAATAAAGAAAGTGGGCTTACAGCATGTGGCCAGTGACACCAGCTAAGCCTCCTTGACAAGCAGCAAACCTTGAGAAACAACTGCACCACCTGTTTCCAACAGACTCACACTCAACTTTTGCTCACAAAAAGTAGCCAGAAAAGTTGAATTGTTTTTAAAGTTAATATAAAATTATCATAAAAAGAGGGGAGACTTGGGCCCTCATGACAGAACAGGACAATCTGCAGTGGGCCAGAGACTTCACCAGTTTTCTGTGGTTGTTTGCTATTCTTCAATGAGAGCTGTGTGTTTTTTTGAGAAGCCATTGGAAGTTTCTCTCCAGGCAGTACTCCGATGTAAACAGGGATCTGGGCTCTTCTCACTATTCTAAGACTTGAACAGAACGGCCACCTGAAGGACACACAGTGTTCAATCCCAAGTGTGATCAAAACCAGCAGGCAGGCGCTTCCCACTCAGCAAGGGCATGCCTGCCTCCAGGATGTACTTGATGTTGGTCCTAGCCTCTTGCTGAATGCACTGGGCCCCACTGTGGCTGGACAGGGACAATGGGTTTGGTTTAATCCACAGCTGCTTTTCATTCTAGGATTCTCAGGAAGCCTTCTCTATAGTGTTATCCACGCTGGGCCCCAGGAACAGAGCTTCCTAATGCAATCTCCAAAACAAAGCAGCAAGGGCCTGCTGAGTCCTGAGAGCTGCTACTTGTGTGCTTTGAATGTCCCAGTGAATGGGGCAATCAGTCGCATCCTTTACCCAAAATCCTTGAGATGAAGGACTAAATTTCTAAATGTAAGTTGGTCCAACTGCACCACAAACCACAAACTCTGTTGAATAGCCCTGAAAACTCACTACAGTGAGGCCCAGAGGGTCTAGACCCACAGAGTAGAGGCAGGAGCAAGCTGCTCCCCCAAGTTTGGATTCAATGTTTTGCTATCAAATTAGTAAGTCAAGGTTTTATAACAGATGAGACATCAATTTCAGCTGGGTGTGGTGGCACTCAACCAAAATCCAAGCACTTGGGAGGTAGAGACTGGAACATACTGAGTTCAAGGTTATCCTCAGATTTATAGCAATTTCAAGTTTGAGGCCAGTCTAGGCTACAAGAGACCGCATCTCAAAAACAAGACAAAACAAAAACAAAATCAAAACCATTTGAGCTGGACATGGGGGTGTATACTCCCTTAATCCCAGCACTTGGGAAGCAAAGGCAAGTGGGTCACTGTGAGGTGAGAGCTGCTCGTCTACACAGTGAGTTCCAGGACAGCCAGGGCCAAGACCTTATCTCAAAAACCAACCAACCAGACAAACCCTCTCAGGATTGGTTTACTTTCGTTTTTTGGCTTTTGCTTCAGTTTATTTTATCTATCCTACCTAGGAATCTTTTCCTTTGACTTCAAACTAGCAGGCAAAATAATGAACTGTGCCTCCTTTGCAACCATAGGCACCTTCTGGAAGGGGCTGGATATCGTTGTTACTGCAATGCCAGCAGGCCTGTGGGCCAGGACCTTCCAGGCAGGCAGACCTATCCATTCCCGCCCAGATGGAGCAGGCATAGTGAAGAGATCACCAATTCTACAGAGACATAAAATGCAGATGACATAATGGGCTTTGACTCATCAGCTTTGTAAACAAACAGCAAACATGAGCGAAGAATGGAAGAAAAGTATAAATGCATGTATACATGTGAATGCACGTGTGTATTCTATTTGTTGATTTGAGTCAAATAGCTCTATGAATATCTTATGCTCAGACATGCCAAACTCGAATGTGTGTGTATGTAAGAGAGAGAGAGAGAGAGAGAGAGAGAGAGAGAGAGAGTGAGTGAGAGAGAGAGAGAAAGAGAGAGAGAGAGAGTTTGTGTATGTACATGTCTTCAAGTATGGTGTGTGTATGTGTGTATGTAAGCCAGAGGTCAACCTTGGGTGTCCCTCAGGAGCTGTCTACTTTGTTTAGACAGTGTGTCACTCCATGGGACCTAGGGCCCACTGATTTGGCTCATCTGGCTGGCCAGTGAGCCCAGGGTTCCTGCTGTTTCCACCTCTCTAGTTTCGGGATCAAAACCACAGGCTACCAGGGCTGGCTTCTGGGAGCTGGAGACCGGGTCTTCATCCTCTGGAAGCTAACATTTGAGCAACTGAACCATCTCTGAAGCCCCATGTTAGGGTTTTGAAGTCAGGGTTTTATTCTGTAGCCATTCTGGCCTCAAACTTACTATATGTAGCCCAAGCTGGTCTTGAACTTGTGGCAATCTGCATATTTAAGCCATCTAAACCCAGAGAAGATTAGAGGTGTGGGCTACCACACCTGGCTGACAGTAGACTTATGGAAACATTAACTAATTTCCTTCCAACATAAGCATTGGCTCCTCAGAGCACCAGCGCTCTAGAGCGTGAACAGAGTTGGACTATACGTAAATGACATCAGTCGGATTAAAAACTACAGGCTGTGGGGGAAGGGCAATATAGGAAAGCCACACTACCCAACACAGATGTCTGACCCATCTTTCTTTGAGTCAGGATCTCCCTATACTATTGCATATTAACCCTCAACTCTCCTGCCTCAGACCCCTGCGCTGGATACAGTGCACCACACAAGCTTGATGAAGGCTAAGCAATTTAATTAAAGAAAGATTAAAACTGTTCTTTGTAGTGGCTGGGCGTGTTAGGCCTGGCCATGCTCTCCAGTGGGGGAGTAATCAGCTGCTGGTTAGGAATGCGCACAGCACAGGATTCCAAACAAAGGTAAGACCCCAGAGCAGCAGGGCCCTCTGCCCAAGGAGCACAGAGATTCACAGCCAGCTCACAGGGAAAAAAGTACCCCCAAACCAGGCTGAGTGCGGGCTTTTTCTCATTGCCAAGAAAAGTTCATGCTCTCCCAAGATTTTGTCCAAATGGATTCTCTGGGAAATGAAAGCAGTCTGGACTTGGGTTCCGAGTCCCTTGGGTCTCTGCAAACACCACATCCCATAGCATGCTGAAGATGGAGTAAGACTCTGCGCAGACCTTCGAGGTCCAAGACCTGTGAGGTGGGATGAGCAGTGGGCACAGGCCAGTCGCCATAGCGAATTTCCCTATTCTGGGTCACCACGGGGCCTGGCCCAGAGTTCCTTTCCAGCCCTCTGTGGCTTATGTTTCTCTGGACAGCTCCATCTTAAACAGTGACCTTAGAGTTTTAGGGCTGGCAGGAAGCTGGGAACAGTGCTATGGAAATGGAGTGAGCAGCCCTGGTGGCCAGGCTTCCCCAGGGTCAAGGTAGGCAATCGATCAATGGATCAGGTTATGAGAAAGGAAGCATGCAGAGTTACCTGGAGAGCCCGCAGCTAACACCTCTGTCCTGCTGACAACAAAGGTGCGAGACAGGGACAAAGGAACTGGAAAACGGAGAAAAACAGGATGAGACCAAAGGCAGACACTCATCTTCACATCACAGGGACCGGAGTGGACGCTGCCTCACTAACGTGAGCACTCCACCCCGGAAGTCCCAAAGCCTGTGTGCTGTTAAAAGGAAGGGACACAAATGACTTTCCCAGAACAGTGTGCCACCAGGAGAATCTCGTCCTTGGGCTCTTTTCTGCAAAGTTCTTAAACCCCCAACACCCGATTGAGGTCCACAGCTCCAAAACAGGCTGTTCGCAGTGTCTGAGTCACAGTTAGCCACAGATGACTGGAGGCTTGGCTGGTAGAGGCTCTAAGAATAGGCCTGTGCTGCACTGCGGCACTCACGCACCATGCAGCCTAGCAAGCCCCTGATTACCCAATGCACTGGTATTATTGGTTTCATAATTTTGGCTTGATATTTTGAATTGTTTGGAATGATTGCAGATTTCAAAACAGAGGCAAACGTGTAGAACGCCATGCACAGTCTGAGAATGGCTGACAAAGGTTAGGCTCAACACTGCTCATTCTGATGGGACACTAGCCCCACCATAGGAAAAACCCCAAGGGCAGGCCATGAGGGACAGGGCATGCCTTCCCACATGTCCCAAGGACTGTGGGCTTTATTTTACTACTTTGTTTCAAGACAAGGTCTCAACATATAGCCCTGGATGGCCTGGAACTTGCTATGTAGGCCATGTTAGCCTTAACCTGACAGCAGTCCTCTGCCTGTTCCCCTAGTGGACAGCTGACTTTCCATTTACTTGTACACGAGCATGCGCCATAGCACATATGTGGGAAACAGAGGGCAACTTGTGGGAGTCCATTCTCTCCAACGTGTGCATCTTAGGGATTACACTCAAGTCACCAGGCTTGGTGGCAAGCACCTTCACCTGCTGATGCCATTTCCTCCTGAACAGACACGACAGGCTTTAATGTACTGTACTGATGGTACATCTCAATGAACACACAGACCCCCAGACCCGAGTCAGCCTTTGAAATGAATGATGGGAGCTTCCTGGTGAAGAGTTGGTTCTTTGTTGTCTTTTGTTGTCATTTTTCAGTTGGTTTGAAAGATCTCTTGTGGTCTAGGGTTAACCTCAAACTCACTCCATACCTCAGGCTAGGCTTTAACCCCTGGTCCTCCCATCTCTTACCAGGGGCTGGAACTGGCGGTGTGGCTCTCTCACGGCCTTTTGCAGTCTTTTGCCTCATGTTATGGTTCACTATGAGCTAGGCTAGTGCTTAGGTCTAAATAACCCGTGATCAGCAAAAATGTATTGCTCTCATTTCTTTCCAGAGCTGCCTTAACAATGAAGGGTAACCTGGGCTAATTTGAGGCACATAGTCCCAGAACAGTCACAATGATAATACCTTTCTGTGACATAATATTTCTTCTTGTGGTTCTGTTCTTTTCATCAGTTTTTACACTTTGAGACAAGGTCTTGCATAGACCTGGCTGGCTTAGAGTTCACAGAGTAGACTATGCTGACCGTGAACTTGTCGCAATTCTCCTGCCTCTACCTTATATTTTAAGGATCACAACACACTGTACGCACAACACCCCATTCTGTTCTCCTGGTTACTGTGGGGCACCAAGGGCCTTTTCTCACTGTTACACAACCTGCATCCTGGGCTGTGACCCAGGTCTTTCCATGCCCAGTTACGAAGTTCCCCCTCCAGTGCCACCAAGCGGTGGAAATGAAGATCACTTTCAAGTTCACAACAAAGACCATCAAGGAGGGATCAAGCAAGCCCATGTGCACACTCAGGGACAATGTCCCTCAGGACAGCAAAACTTGCACAAGAGAGCGAGGAATTTTGACAGCTCACTGGCTTTCTAAAGCTTACATCCTTATGCCCAATCATGCTGTTGGGGGGACAGGAGGGGAAGACAAATGTCATAAAGACACACTTGCCTGTTAAACAGTTTGACAACCTTCCTTTAAGATGGACTATGTATGGTTAGTTTTGAAGGTTTCCTTGTCAGAATGTCCTTTTGTATTTTGGCCACCAGGTGGCACCACAGCACCTCCGTTTACCTGCCTGACCTACGGCCAGGGAAGGCAAGCACTGGTCTGTCTAGATCCAGAGGGACTGGGAGCAAATTTGGGTGCTGACACTCCTGCAGGCACCTCAGAATCTCAGAGAACTTGCTCAGTCCCTGTGGCATAACCACAAGCAGCCAGCTCTCTAAACAAACAGTAGTAGCAAACTCCCTCATTCTTAGGAAGATGCAATGGGAAATCCCCAGAAGACCTACTCTGTACGCCTCAGACTTTTGGAGTGGAGACCAGGCGAGACTTCCCAAGATAGCAGGAGTGGAACAGACACGAGGCTTCTGGAAGCCCTAAACTTCTAGAAAGTTCTAAAGCTAACTAGTAACTCAGGAGCCCAGTGCACACACCCATCAGAAGACATGCAGATGTCACAGGTGCTCCTAACAAGAAACAGCCTGCGGATGGTTAATCCAAGGGTCAGCTTCCCTTGGGTTTACAATCGCCATGGAAACACACTTCTGGTATGTCTCTGAGAGTGCGTCCAGGGAGCTGAATGGAAAAGACGCACTCCTGTGGACTGTGGGGACACCATCCACAGGCTGGGGTCCTGGACTAATTTAAAACGAGTGTGCTGAGTAGCAGCAGTCATCCCTTCCTGTGAACCCAGCGTCACCCGCTGCCTCACTCCTGTCACCGTAGCCTAAGGTAGGCTTAGTGCATTGCTCAATGATCAGATGGGGGACAGCAAGCACACAGCAGGGATGGGAAGGAAGCACAGCCACACAGAACACAGATGACCATGGCA
The DNA here is from genome assembly GCA_019843965.1 of Rhynchomys soricoides. NCBI lineage: Eukaryota > Metazoa > Chordata > Mammalia > Rodentia > Muridae > Rhynchomys > Rhynchomys soricoides. The sequence continues at coordinate 960,476 of JADRCH010000209.1, read as the reverse complement.
GTACAACCCCGGGCAGAGGAAGACAAAGTCAACCCACTACATCCTGTGTCATACAAGTTCTAGGAGGGAAGGAGACCTCTGGGGGACAGTGATTCAGAGGAGGATGCTTACTCTCTCTCTCACTAGGGCCCTTAATAGTTAGTCTCTCCTGGTGTGCACAGTTGGGTTCGCTGTGTGTGGAGACCTATGAAGGTGTATACCTGAGATGGGTACATATCTCTGTGATGCATGTCAATGAGAACTGAACGATGCTGGGCACCGGGGAGACTGAGGGAGAAGGGCTGTGTCTTCCTGAGACAGTGCTGTGCTCAGAGGCCGGGACCACTCACCTGGAGAGGCCGTGAGCGCCATCACACCATAGTATGAAAAAGCGCTTGCTTCAAACTTCATGCCTTCTTTCCCAGCTTCCACCTCCACCTTCCCCTGTGGGAAGAAAGGGAGCGATTTCAGCTTCAACTGCACAGAAAGCTAGTCCTTCCCGGGCTTGTCCACGCTCCTCTCCAATGATCCCAAGCTCTGGGAACTAAAGGGGCAGGCATATTCATCTCAACTAGAAAACTGCGTTTGGCTGGACCTCTGGAAGTAACAATAAAAGTGTCAGTACCTATGGCCCACTTAATATTTCCCCATGGCCCCAACTCTTCAAGGGCCCTCAGTAATAAAAAGAATTGCTGAGGAGGCTCTCAGTGGCGCCTGCCTCAGGAGGAGCCAGAGCTGAGGGGCAGCAGGCTCAAGGTCAGCCTGCCTTGTCTCGGTGGAACAGAAGGGCATGAGCTGGCTCCTAAGACCTACCCTCTCCTCCAAGCCCAGTGCCCTGACACCTTGCCCAGCTCCCTAGGGGAAGGCCTAAGGGAAAGCAGCCCTAGGAAGCCTCCTTCCATCAAAACAAACTCCTCTGAGCTTCTGCTCTTCTCTTGGCTCTAGCATGCCTGAGACTACTCAGCCTCCATCACCTCTGCCGTCCCTGCAGCCATGGGCATCCATCAGTTCAGAGTAGGTGCTCAACAGCTGTTCTGGGCTACTGAAATATTTCCCAGGGAAGGGTCAGTGCAGCAGTCACTGGGGTCATATCCCCCAGACTGCCTCCCCCACAACATCCTGTGCAAGGGGCAAACCAGCAAGCTACTACATGCTAAACAGGAACCATTAAACCAGGCATGGTATCACATTCTTGCAATCTCAGGACTTGGGAAGCAGAGGCAGGAGGATCAGACACCTATGACCAGCCGGACTCTAAGAGCCTATCAAAAGAGAGGATGGGAGAGAGAGGAGAAGGGGGGGGGGGAAAGGCAGGTAGACAGGCATGCAGGCTAACACCACACCACACTTGAAATTCACTAATGTCCAGGTTAGGAGGCAGACACAGCTGATCCCTCTTACAAGTCGGGGAAGAGGAGCCAGGAAAGGGCGGTGATCCAAGAGCAGGTCTCAACACCCACCACCCCGTGAGCATGAACCACCTGGATCACCGCTCTAGAGTGCATTAAATTCTGGATTAGCGAAGACCCTCCTTTTGTACAGCACATCTGCAGAAAACCACCTCCACCTCTCTTTAGGCACGGGAAAGACTAGCCAGACTGGTCCCAATCCACTCTAGCTATAAGAAAGGAACTTTCAATGCATATCATTTTTATATGTGTGGTGCTTGCAGCTCTAACCCTGACCCTAATGTCCTGTAGGCAAGTGCTCTACCACTCCTCGGCTGCACTCCCAGCACCTAAACCCAGAATTTTAAAGCAACCTGCAAAGGAACAAGAGTTAAAGCTTCATAGCCATGCAGCCAGGTCCTACCTGGAGGTGCTGCAAGCACCGAGGAACTGTATTCCAGTGTGTGGGTGGCAACACAGAAAACCAGTAGCAGAGGGCTTCACACAAACATGCCATGAAGAAGAGACAAGGACTTGGGAGGTATGGCCAGACATGGTAGCACATGCCTATAGGCCTAGTGCTCACAAGGAAGAGCTAGGAAGATTGCTAGAAGCTCAAGGCCAGTCTGGTCTACATAACAAAGTTCCAGGACAACCTGGGCTACTGAGTAAGACCCTATCTAAAAAAATGTTCACAAAACTGGAGGCCGAGAAGGCGACTCAGTTGATAAATGCCTGCCAACCAAGCACAAACACCCAAGTCTGGATCTCCAACACCATGTAAGAGGCACATGCCCACCATATCTGAAACCCTAGTGCTTGGCGGGAACGGACACAGGTGGATCTTTAGGGCTCACTGGCCAGTCGACGACTCAAAAGATATGGTGGAAAAGCAAGAATAAGAAATTCCTCTGGCCGCCACGGGCAACGGCATGCATGTACACGCGCATGAACACAAGGACAAGCACAAAAAAATAAACAAGATGGTAAGATGTTTCAGAGAGACCCATTTACTCCCTGTTCTCATATGAGGACACTCTTCCTGGAGAAGTTTCTGGATGGGCAAGATCTGGCTGACCCACGGGTCTGAAGGAAGGTCTAACCTAGGCTGACAGCAGACAGGCTTCCAGCATGCACGGACAGGCAAGTGCACAGAGCTCCTGGGACAAGGACAGCTTTTGCAGAGGACATGGGTTCAGGAAGACAGCATGAACCAGGCTAGGACAGCTGTGCTAAGAAAAGCCACAGGGGAGGAAGGTTCATAATTTGGTGAAGCTGTCAGGGAGGGAGATGGGAGGGAGATGGAGAAAGTCTTTCCGACAGAAGGGTGTGCTTGAGTACTGAACGATGGGAAACCAGAAGGCTGAGAAATGAGGACGATTTCCAGTCAGGACCAGATCTCCTGCAGAGAGTCCAGTGGCTGAGGAGAAAGAAGGTTCACAGTCATCTGAGCTGGGGCTGGAGATGCAGAGGTGATTGGAAGGGTTGTCACGGAAAGAAACGAGAGACAAAGACCAGCCTGCCGTCTATGACTGGTGGGATGAGGAAAGCCGGGATCCAAAAAGGGGCTGATGGAAAAGTCTCACCAAGGAAACCAGGTGAGGGGAGGTGTCCTGGCACAGGTGCAGGTGGCAATGACAGCTGCCACAGGGATGTGATAGGAGCTCAAGGATTCAGACAGGGAGCCGGCACCAGGAGGTGCAGCTGAGGGAAGGTCTCCCAGGACCTGAGGCACCTTTCAAAGTTGATGTGGAAACTATAGAATAGAATGCTAGGCACAGGGGTTGCTGGCGAGGGCTCTTTGAGGGGTGGGCCCTTCAAAGAGGGAAAGAGAGGCAAGTGGTGGCAGGAACAGAGATAGCATTTACAGAAGGAAAAGGTGGAAGTGCTCAGTGGCACAGGCGCCATGACATTCTTGTCCTGAAGAGCTTTGGTGTGCACAGCACCAACACACGCCACTTTTAGAGATGGCTGCCGCACGCCTCTCTACTGAACTGTGCAGAACCGATCCACAGCCTCACAGGGACTTCTCCATCCAGTGCCTCATGTTGCTTTCACAGACCACAGAGTCTGTGTGTTCCAGGTCTCTGCAAGTGGGTGTGAGTTCCTACTTTGTGATCAATCATTACAACCAAAAGGGTATCAGTCCCCCAGCCAGAGCCAGACTATGGAAACAAGCCCAAGGCCAGCCTCTCAGGAAGGAGGCAGACTGATAACCTGACAGGACTCTGTGCTGTGCTGGGAGCTTCACCTAGTAACCTCAAAAACACAGGGTCCTAACGACTGGTCCCACCTCCCATGCTCAGGCACTCTGCGTTTATAAGTAGGACAAGACGCTCTTTAGGTAATTTCAGAAATGTGGGGGTTTGGAGTCTCATGTTCTGGCTATTTGTGAACAATGGCCGGAGATCTGGAAACTGATTTTTGGTCTCAAAGACTCCCACAAAAGCACAGGGGCCTGGTCTGCTGACTAATGAAAGATGGCTAGAGAGAGATTCCATACCAACACTGGAGACCACAGTCATCCCTTCAGGGCAGGCACCAGGCAGGGTAGAAAGGGCTACTTACTCCCCCCTTGGATGCCAAGGAGTTCAACTGTCAGTGCACCGAGGACACGCTGGGCTGCGGCTCTCACGTGCTTTCGTTCCCGAACTGGCAGTAGATAAGAGCCACCAGGTTTTTATTTCATTATCTACTGTGGCCGTCATTGCAGAAAAGATCACATATTTTAACAGGCCCTCCAATGTGGAAAATACAGTCTTGAAATAAGAAACAGGCCCTCAAACTGAACATGCAAAGCTCCATGGAAAGTCCTGCCGCCATCCTCCTTTCCCCCTTTCCCTCCAATCACTGACAGAGTCACAACAGCAGCGCACAGGAGCCAAAGTCACAGCAGATTAAACTGGGTGGCGGGAAGCGGGAGGGAGGCAGGACTCTGGAGGAGTCTGAGGGGGAGTGAACATGACTAAAACACAGCGCACACAGTGAAATCCTCCACAGACAAATACACACGTGCACGCGCACACGCGCACACACTGAAGTAACACATGAGAATAAAGTCCCAGCAGGGAGCTGGACAGTCAGCTCAGCAGTTAGAGCACTTGCTGCTCTTGCAGAGGACCCAGATTTAGCTCCCAGCGCCTACAAGGCAGCTGATAATCATCTATAACTCCAGTTCATGGGCATCTGATTCCCTCTTCTGACCTCCAAAGGTAGCAGGCACACACACAGTGCAAGAAATACATGCAGGCAAAACACTCACATACATAAAGTAAATTTTAAAAATCTTTAAAAATCACTAAAATCTCAACAGATTAAAGGACCCCCCTAGTCCCAGCACTGGCTAATTCTCCATTTTCGGGAGTTTAAAGCTGCCTGGGCCTCCCTCCACAGAAGGAAGCTTTTCTGACAGGCAGGTTCTGGGAACATCAGGAACATCTGTTCCTTTGAGTGTTAGTAGTTTCAAATAACCTCACTGGGATGAGATTAGGACCATCCCAAGTGGCTGCCTCCCCCTCCCCCCCATACACGTTCCCCATTTAGGAAAGGGTCTACTTTATTGATTTTACTTTTGAGATATTCATAAGCTTGCTCTGTACAATTTTTTAAAAACCAGAACAGGACATGATGGACTGCAGGCTTTCTCAGAGGACCTAGGACAGTTTTTAAACAGACAAGTTGGGAAGAAAGCCTGCCTGGATATGCCGGCCTGTCACTATAAAATCCCAACTCAGGAGGCAGAGATAGGAAGATCATAAATTCAAGGCCAACCAGGCTACATAGCAAGGCCCTGTCTAAAAATAATTCTTAATAACAGTTTTTAAGAGGCTCTGGAAGGAGGTGTAATGCTGGTGCAAGGATGGCTTTCTAAGTAAGGACTCAGTCACAGCATCTCCGCTTCCTCCGGATCACAGTCAGATGTGATGCTATCCGAGTCTGTATGGCCCAATAGCCCATGCAGCAGATAATCTTGTGGTTACTGTGGCCAGTCCACTCTTGGGCTGAGTGCTTCCTGTGCTCGTTGCAGTCACAAAACCATCACTGGGGCTCAATATCAGATTGGAGATAGCGGGCTGGGGATGTAGCTCAGTTGGTAGGGTGCTTGCCTGGCATATACGAAGCCCAGAGTTTGATCTGCAAAAAGCCAGGCACATGCCTGTAAAGCCAGCCCTTAGAGGCACAGGTAGTTACAATGATACTTGACTGTATAGCATGTTCAAGGCCAGCCTGGGCTGTATGAGATCTCATGAAAGATAGACAGGGAAAGGGAAGAGAAAATGGAAAGGAAGCCAGGGAAGTGAGTGCCAAGAGCACAAACATGGGGTGTCTCCTGGCCATGCCTGTCTGTTCCTCATGTGACTTCAGCACTTGCATGCTTTCTATCTGTTGGCTGCACATGGGAGCCTGGGATTCTGTAAGTTCATATCATAAGTGGATACTTTAAAAATTGTGGCCAATTATGAATTTATACATATGTTCAATCATCTGATTGCTTACAACCATACTGGTGTACCAAGTGGCAGGACTCAAATCCTAGTGGCTAATCTCAATTCTGCACCAACTGGGAGCATCTGACAAGATCCTGGGTGATTTAGGTGCACATCAGGGTCTAAGAAACCCTGAGCAGGTGAGAATAGAAGAGAGAGAGTGTCACAGGCCCAGAGACAGCTCCGGCATGTCTACTGCAGGTCAAATAGCAGCAGCATGTTCCGAAAGAACATTCAGAGTTGTTCAAATGCTGCTGCAGACCTGAGAGGTCAGAATTAAATACTAATCTGCGAAGAGAGGAAAACCCGCTCTAGAGCAAACATGCTGCATCAGAAGCTTTAAAAGGTATGATGAACAGTTGAAGAAGAGGAAGAAAAGGGCACTAATTTACACACGAAATGAGCAAGAGTAATGCCAGGGAAAGTTCCTGTCCACTAAACATCTGGCAAAGGTGTGGCCCAGGCTTTCTGTTTATTGCGCTTAAGACTATTCACAGTCTGCCCAGTGCTCAGGAGAAAAGTGGCTATTTGCATATTTAGATATGTTACTTTCTGGAGGACCAGTAAGACCCCCGATACACATCCACTGTGTAAATGACAGCGGTCTAGTCCAGCTTGCCTTTCCGTAAGAAAAAACCATTCTAGCAGTTACAGTTACTGTGCATACAGGAGACGGGGGTTGGGGGAGAGGAGGAATGGGATGAGGGACTGTCGGAGGGCAGACCAGGAAGGGGATAATGAATAAAAAATTAAAAAATTAAAATTAATAAAAAAGAGAGGCAAGCTCTCGCGTCATTCAGGCTGGCCTCAAGTTCAATCTGCAGCTGAGGGTGACCTGGAACTTCTGATGGGCCTGATTTCCTCAGTGTATGTAGGGACTATCAGTGTACACCACCCACACTCACTTAAGCAGTGCTAAGGATCAAACCCAGGGCTTTAGTCATGAAGGCAAGCACTCTTCTAATGGGGTGTACCCCAGCTACCACTGTGAAGTAATTTCTTTCTAATTTCATCATGATCTACCTAGGTCATTTTATGAAACTTATCTTTTTTATATTTACTGTACTGTACATTGGGTCACAGTTAAGTCACCCATTTTTTTATGAGTCATGTATAAACTGTGGTAGTTCACGACTATATTCCCAGTGCTTAAGTGGTAAAGTCAGGAGGATCAGGGGTTCAAGGTCATCCTTACCTACATAGCAAGTATGAGGTCAGCCTGACAGGACATGATACCCTCCCTCAGAAAAGCAAAACTAATCCTCTAAAAAGTGTAGTCTCTGGCTTCTGTGTTTGACTATCTCTAACTCAATTTTATCTTACTGGTTATGTAATTTAAAAGTATCATCCAGTTGTTCTTGGCATGCTGGTGGAAAACACTCCCACTGCATTACATGCCACGGGGACACAGCAGGTAAAGGCACCTGCCACAACATCTGAAGACCATGCTTGGATTCTGGAACCAACATGGTAGAAGAGAACAGACTTCCCAGGTTGACCTCTGACCTCTACATGCTCACCATGGCACATGAGGATGCACATGTAGTTGTGCATGCAGCTGTGAACTTTCTAGAGGACAACCTTGGGTGGTGGCCTTCTTTAAGCTATGTCCCTTCTGATGAGGTCTCTCATTGGCCTGGAGCTCATAGATTAGGGTAAGTTCTTTGGCAAAGGAGCCCAGGCGCCCACCTGTGTGCATCACCACAGTGCTGGGATTATACATGACCACTATGCGCTCAGCTCTTCCCATGGTTTCTGGACAAGAACACAGGCGAGCTATTCCAACTGAGCTATTCCCCTGCCGAATCTCTACTTTTAGATACATATTTCTCAAAAACACAGAGCCAATACAGATTTCATTGTGATTTATCGAGCTTTTATTATCTCGTTTATTAGAATACATTAACATATTTTAAAAGTCTACTTTAAAAAACTTGAAGATTTTTTTATTCACATTAGTTTATATTTTGTTATATAAATGACAAAATAGTCTTTTAATCAGGTTCACTTAGATCATTACTTTGAATAAGCTGAACTTTAATTAATATAGGACTTAAACTAAAAACTTTAAATGATGGAGAAAGAGACATCTCGGGTGGCTGAGCGCTCGCCAAGCATGCACAAAACCCGGGATTTGATACCGGCACATATAACCTGCATGTAGTGGTACATACTTATAACCCAGGACTGGCGACGTGAGGGAAAAGAATTAAAAGTTCAGAATCAGGGCTGGGAGATGTTCTGGAGGCTGAGTACTTGCTGCCCAACCATGAAGACAGAATTTGAATTCTCAGACACCCACATCAATGCCAGCTGGGTGTGGTGGCCCATCTGTAATATAACCTCAGAGGAGAGGGACAGAGCCAGCTGGCCAACAAGGCTAGCCATACAAGTGAGTCCTGGGTTTGACTGAGAGACCCTGCTTCAGTGAATGAGATAGAAGAGCCATAGGAGATGGTTCCCAATATGAACGTTGGGCCTCCATGAGCAATGAACATGTGTGCATATACCACATACATGTAAAAAAAAATGTGCATACCATACACACGTGGAAAAGGAAAAAGATTGAGGCCAGCCTAGGCTACACAAGAGCCTGTGGCAAATACTAATATTAAAATCGTGTGCTTCTACACGTAATTCTAATTTCCAAATCAATTACTTAAGGAGTTTTTCTGGAGATGCAGAATGCAGGAAAGCAGGGAAGGCAGGCATTGCTGTGGCCCTCTGACTGTGTTCCTGAAATGCGGACAGTGTGCTCTAGACCCTGGCAGAGTGTGCTGGGGTGGAATGTACTTGGCGAAAGATGCCAGCCATACCAGATGGATGGAGGGTGGCATGGTATCTGTCCTGTTATTCTCTGGTAACTTGGACAATTGGCTAGTTTGCAGGAACATGGGTTTTGCCAAAGTCTGCATCTTAAATACCCCCATGGGCCTGTCCATCAGCCACACACACTACTTATAAACCCAAGGCATCAGCTCGACAAACACATCACAGTATCTAACATGTGGAGGTATTCAGACACAGGTAGATATGTATAAATGACCTACATAACACAGTGAAAGACCTCCTTAGAAATGAAAAGGGGTTATAGCTTCCCTTTCCCATAATTAATTTATCTATTTCTTCTTATGTATCCCAGGTTGGCCTTCAACTTGCTATGTAGTTCAGGATAACCTTTAACCTCCTGGTCCTCCTTGCCCTGCCTCTCCACTGCTGAGATTATATGCCACCATACCGGGTTTATGTGCTGCTGGGGAGTGAATTTAGGTCTTATACCAACTGAGCCACACCCCCAGCTCCTCCATAAAGCTTTTTCAAGATTTATTATTTTATGTGTATGAGTGCTTTGTCTGCATGTGCATGTGCACACTACATGCATGCCTGATGCTTGAAAGGATCAGAAGCCATTGGATCCCGCCTACATCCAGGAAGAAACCATGAAACAGGAGGAGGCTTATAGTCAGTATCCTGTACTAAAAGGAGCCTAGACGTCCTGAAAAGTGACTTGCTACAGTAGAGGTACAAAAGTCCCCAAAACTAGGGTTTTACTCAGGGTACCAAGTGCAGTGCTTGCTATATGCAACTGTGATATCACAAGTGCTCCAAGTGCTGAGAACAGTGGTCTCCCTAGCACATTTGGGGTTGTGTCACATTAGTGACCAAGCATTGGTCACCATTGGTACCAATATTTTAGGGGACCATCATTATTACAGTAGTTCCTAGTCAAACAGTCGGGTTAGTGACCAGTAACATAAGCACCAAATGAATTCTGTTCACAGCATTACCAGGACAGACATAAAGATACCAGTAGAGAGCCCAAGATATGTCTCCATCACCGTAAAAGACCAAGTCCTGATGAGGAATGGACAAAAGAAAAGATGATATAAAGGGAACCCAAGGAACCCAGAATAGTTCAAATGCCCACCAAGATCTGGACAGGAGCAGGCACATTACCAAATGCACAAAGGGCACTAATAACACTGGCACAGCAGCAAAGCGTGAGCGGCTTTTGGTATTAGATATGAAATGAGTGTGCTACCTCCAATTAGAACCATCACCCAGCTACACAAGTGGGGTTCTAGTGCCTCCGTATACATGCACACACAGACACACACACACACACACACACACACACACACACACACAGTTAGGAAGGTAAGCCCGCTCGCCTATGCCAGGCTTCCTCAGAGCGGGGATGGATGCTCAATGAGGTGAGCAGCGCAGGGTGGGTCCTGACCTGCAGAATGAGGACGAAGTAGTCTACGGGCTTGTTCCGCTGGTAGAGGTAGCACTCAGGGGCTTTCTTGTTCTTCTCGTCGTACTTTAGTTCCTGGATGACATTGGGGTGCTTTAGCAGCCTTAGGAGGATCTTCTCTGACATCTGGGATGGGCTAAATGCTTCTACTTCTATAGACACAAACACAACCTGACATTACACTTCAAAGAAGGGCAAAGGCCATGCTAGCAATTGAGGTGCTCCGATCAGAAGAATACTTGGCGACAGAAAGATACAACACAGGTGAACCAGACTTGCGTTTGGTGAGCCACTGGGGTCAGATTACCTGGGAGAAATCACAATAGCGGAATAGTCACATCTGGCCCTTTTCAACCTTTCCTTTCAAACTGCCCTTGGTTTCTGCCCCATACCGTGACCTATATTTCTGATCAATGGAAATGGTGATCAGCAGACCCCCTCCTTGAGGGCCAGGATACTCTTAACTCAAGCCACAACAGTCTGACTGCCACCACCAGCCATGAACGGAAGACACAGTGGAGAAGCACTGACGGTGGGTTAGTACGAGTGCATAGACCCGGGCCCCAACGACCTCTTGCTCTTCTGCACCGCTCTCCTGAGGAATTCCAGGGACCACCAAGGGAGAGATTCAGGATAAAAGCAAGGCCGTGCACACATCAGCATGCACTCTGACTTGCCAATGAAAAGGAAATGATGGTCAGCACTGACAAAGACAGTTACTTCATCTAAAACAACAGAAAAGTCAAAGCAGCTGACTCCAGGGTGCTGCTGTAAATGTGGGCTCCATGGTAACACTGAGTTTTAAGTGTGGCTCTTCCACAATGAACCACAACAGTACCAGAACAGGAAGATAAGAATAGCAAGATAGTTGAAACTTATTTTTAAATTAGATGCTATATACAAAAGCTACAAATTCTGGATTCACATATGTGAATTTTCATAGTCAGACAGTACATTGCAGGGAATTTGGAAAATACCGAAAAATAAAGAAAATAAAAATCGTCTGTAAGCTGGCTTCTTAGAAGTCGTTCAGAGCAATTTGGTGAGTATTTCTTTCCAGTGCTTTGCCTAGGCTTATGTGCCTGTGTACCCTGTGTGTGCATGTACACACAGAACCACAAGTGTGGTCTTGGCATACACATACTCTGATAGCCAGAAAAGGGTTTTGAGGGGGGGGGGTCCTACCAAACAGGAAGTCATGGACAATCCCCATATCCTAAGTGTGAACAGTGAGCATGTCCATGTATCTGGCGGTAGGTGACATCCTGGCACACACTGCCGATGACCTTTCAGGGCACATGTATACACATACTGCACTTAGGTAAAGCATACTGGCCGGTGGTGGAATCAGATGTCTTCTACAAGCCTCTGGGAATTTCCAGACTTAACTCACGCTTTCTCTGGCCAACAGAGCTCCCCATAGGGTTGTCTGGGGGATGTGAGAAGGTTAACCAGGTCTCTTAGGTCTTTCAGCCTTGACCACTCGGAAGCAGTCAGTGCTGGCTGGGCTGGTGGCTTTAACCATGTGAACGCTTGCCTCTGGATGGGGTTTAACAATCTGACTTGAAGAAGCCACCAAGAAGGCCAGGCCCAACTCAGCAAATCTTTTATTTCATTGAAACCATAAAAGATAAGGATTTAATGCTGCGTGTCTGTTTTTCTTCGTTGTGAGTCTTAGCACCTGCGTTACCACTGGTGTCCAATTGTTCTTCCCAGGCAAGCTGAAGAGAGAATTACTCAACTGTCCAATCAAACGAGGTGATGCCTGGCTTGCACTGTCAGCCTACTCCGCCAGCCGGCTCTCGCCCGTGGGGCTTAGCTGGAGGAGATGACCTGGCCTACTGTACACATGCAGTGTGGCACTAACATTCGTCCTTACCTTTCAGACCAATTTTAAGTTACTGGTCCACCCCTGGCAAATGTCTCAGAGGGTTCATGCCGACACTGAACACAGGAGAGGAGAGAATTTAAAGAGAACAAAACAAAACAGAACAAAAACAAAAAAGAAAAAGAAAACAAAACACAAAGTGGCATTACTTGTCACCCCATTTCCCGGCCTCCACCCCCAACCCCCATTCAGTGTGGTGAGGAAGGCTCCAGGGCCTGCAGATCTCATACTGTGATAAGCGCACTTGCCTGTTGCTAGGAAACGGTGCATAGCCAGGAGAAGCTGCGGTGAAATTTTAACCTTCATCTCGCTGTCCGTCTGCTTAAAGGCAGAGAAATCTTGCTTTCTTTCTCGGTGGGCCACTTTCTTTTTTGTTCTGTTATCGGCTGAGGTGGGCATGGGGAAAGGGAAAACAATCAGGGCTCTTAATCGATGAAGAGACAAACCCACTGTTTTGAAAGGTGCTAGGACCCCTCCAGGGACCAGGAACCTCATGGAGGTCTCAGAACAGAGTGCATGGCCTCTCCTGGGTCTGCAGCTGCCTTAGAGCTCCTCTGAGATACGATTGGGCACACAGGACAAACCCCACAAGGAGCATATAGAATCACAGAGCAGCTGACTGTCCCCAAGTGCTACCAGAAGCACTCGAGGAAGACTGCCACAGGGAGGGAAGTTGTCTCTGTCAGGTATTGGGCCTCTCCACCTCAGGTGAAAGAAATTAAACATGAAAGCAAGATTCCCTAAGAAGAAGGTCACTCCAGGAATACCCTGCTCATCACTTCTGCTACACTCCTGGCCCAGACAGTGTGGTGTTCAAGGTCAGGCGAACATGGGGGCCATCCGAGAGGAATGAGCTGGCCTCCTCTGGAAAACACCAGAGAGGACGTACTCAGACTCTAAGCTGCTACTCTGCAAAGCAGCTGTACACAAATGAATGAGCACAGCGACACTTGACAGAAATTTCACCTTTTGTTTAATTTCTACATATCAGTAAGTAAGTGTTCTGTTGATTTTTTTGTTTTTCCTCAGTCATTGAAAAGCATGAGAAGCCATTCTTGCCTTGTAGGCCGTATGAAATCAGGTAGCAGATATTTGTGGACTATGGCTTGCCAGCTGATCTACAGAGAGTTCCCTACAAAGCCATTTTTCAGAATAAAGTGCTGAGAAAGAAAAACCTAACATGCCGAGTTTCCAGTTGTGTAATGGTGGATTGCAGTTCCAGCACGCAGAAGGAAGGAGAACTACATGGTCAAACGCGGCCTAGGCTGCAGCACCAAACTGTTTCAACACCCTGCCCCCCACAAAACAAGAAAACAAAAAAACAAACAAGCAAAGGACAAGGCCCCAGCTGCTTGCTCAGCCATGAGAGTCCACATTACCAGCTCTTGTCAAGGGTAAAACATCAATGACAAAGGGCTTCTACACTTCTAGCTCAAATTATTTTGAAAATCAGAAAGTATAAGTCAATATGACACTTAGAAATGGTTCTTTAATGGCAACTGGCTGTTATCATGGCTGACCTTTCACCTATATTAATAATAACCCTGGGAGCTGGAGAGATGGCTCAGTGGTTAAGAGCACTGACTGCTCTTCCTGAGGTCCTGAGTTCAGTTCTCAGCAACCACATGGTGGCTCACAACCATCTGTAATGGAATCTGATGCCCTCTTCTGGTGTGTCTGAAGACAGCTACAGTGTACTCATATACATAAAATAAATAAATCTTTTTTTAAAAAAAAAAAACAAAAACCCTGAAGCCACAAATTCGGCATTTCATACCAAGAGGTCATGTCACCTAACACTTCTCCATGAAATGAGTCCCTTCACTGAGAGCTTAGTAACATTTCCATTAATAAAAAGTATCTAAGATTTAGTAACATTTAGTAACATTTCCATTAATAAAAAGTATCTAAGATTTAGTAACATTTAGTAACATTTCCATTAATAAAAAGTATCTAAGATTTCATAAGCATTTATATTGTCTTCCAAAAGGCAAGGCCTACCTCAGGGGAAACAGACATATATAGATACACCTTCAGTCTGAATGAAAGGAGGGCAGTGACATGGTGCAGTGGGTGGAGCACTTCCCCTCAAAGTTTAGCAACCTGAGGTGGATCCTTGGAAGCCACATAAAGAACGCATATGCATCGTACAGGATCATGAAAGGATGAAAACAACAAAAATGAACACCACTATTCTCTGCTAGCGGTCTCTGACAGCCGAAATGCCAAAAGCGTAAAACAGACAAGAACTTATGTAGATGTAGAGGCCCACTTTTCAAAGATAATTCTTAACAATTTAAAAGTTTTTCTTCCTTAGATACTATAAAATCTTGGAGGTGTTAAAATGTGTAACCTCCCTTTGTAAAAAGACTAGATAAAATCACTCTCTTTGAGCAAGGCATTCCTGGAATGCAGCAGGGCTGAGATAGCTCAAGTCCTATAAGCTCTGTATCAAAGCTGAGTGGATAAACAGAGACCAGGTGATCCTTCCCTGCCCAGGAGCCTTGGGCTTTTCAAAGAGCCTCATATGGGGCTGGAGAGATGCCTTGGTGGTTAAGAGCACTAACTGTTCTTCCAGAGGACCCAGGTTCAATTCCTAGCTCCTACATGGTAGCTCACAACTACCTTAACTCCAGTCCCAGACGATCTAATGCCCTCTTCTGGCCCTCTTGAATACTGCATGTCTGTGGTGCACAGCCACACATGCAGACAAAACACTCATATACAAAATAAACAAATGAGTAAAAGAAAGAGCTGCGTATGATACAAGCACACCGAGTGTGAAGGCTGTGGTTCCCTGGTGCATGGAGCCAGCTGTGAACCCAATGAGACATGCTGCAGGGCCAACACTCAGGTCAAGTTCACCCTTGGGACCTCCCCTTGCCTGATCTAAATACCCACCATCCTCCATCTGCCCTTCAAAAGCAGGCAGTAAAGCAGACAAGAAAACAATATTCTCTGTGTGTATGGGGGGGGGGGAATCTGTACCTGTGCATGCACTTGTGGAGTTCAGAGGTCAACATTTGAATGTGCTTGGATTTATGGTCAGGAAAAGCTGCCTACGGAAGAGAAGGCTGCCACTCAATGTCACTGAATCTGCCCTTTCTTCTAGTTTGGTAAAGGCATCAGGCAATGCTGTGTGATTATACTTGAGAGGCCCAATACTGGGGAGAAATGTCTACGCAGCAGGACAGCAGCAGCAAAGGCACACAGAGACACTGGTACTCACTGTACAGGTCTGTCTCATCCAAGATTTCAGATTTGATGATTTCTTCAATCACATCTTCCAAGGTGACAATTCCCAGAACTTCATAAAATGGGTCCCCTTCACCCTCATTGTTCACTCGCTGAACAATGGCCAGGTGGGATTTACCTTTAAAGACAGAAGACAAAGTTGAAAAGGTCATTTTCTGGATTCCTTAGCTGGCTCCTTAGCAGCTGTGGAGACACAGCTGCACACTTCTCTTCTCTCTATATGGGGAGCAAACACGGGCCTGTTTGCTCTATCACTGGGATATACCACCAGCCCAGCACCAACGCATGCGCGTGCGTGCGCGTGCGCGTGCGTGTGTGTGTGTGTGTGTGTGTGTGTGTGTGTGTGTAGGCCCAGGTCAGACACTGGTTGTCTTCCTCAATCACTCTCTACATTATTTTTGAGATGGGAATCTCTTGCTGAAACTAGAGCCCAGTGATTCACCAGGTTGGCTAGCCAGCGAGGCCCCTGTAACCTCCCTCCTGTCCCCACCTTAAGTGCACACACTGCTGTACCTGGCATTCTATCTTTTGTTTGCATGTGTACATATGTATGTCATACATATCCATGCATATGTGTGCGTGCATGTGTGTGGAGACCTGAAGTTGACATAAAGGAGCCTTACAGCCATTCTTCCCTTTACTGAGGCAAGGTCTCCCGTTTAACGCGCTCACAGAATCTCGTTAGTCTAAATTGCCAGCTTCTCCCAGGGTTCCTGTCTCTGCCTCCAGTGGCTACCATGCCTGCCCAACTTTTATAAAGACTTTGGGAATCTGAGTGCCAGTCTTGAGGAATGGAGGCAAGCACTTTATCTCCTGAGACATCTCCTAAGTCCTCGTGCCTTCATTTTTCACATGGATGCTGGGGATTCGAACTCAGTTCCTAATATCTGTGTAGACAGAGCTGCTTCTACAGCTTGCTGGGAGCATTTTTTTTTTTTTGCAACAAATTTGATATTGAATTATTAAAATCCATGTTCCAGCATGTTTAATGGCATTGCCAATTCCACAACTAAATGGACAAAGCCTTCTATGTCATTAAAGCAGGGATGCTGAGGAATGTCACTGTCCACAGGCTGCCCTGTACCTAGCTCTCTGCTTCCTAGTGGACGTGACATTGAGCACCATCAGCTCTTCCTCTGTGACACATTAGCAGTTCCCTTAATGAAGAGAGAACTCCATGGATCTCCAGAGAGGTCCAAGACCCTTAAAAGGTCAACAGCACTATTTCCCCTTAAGTATTAAAATGTTCCTGGCCTTCTCCACTGTGCTGGATCTGAACCACATTGCAAAGACCCCTCACTTGTCCCAGAACGGCACCATGAAAACAAGCAGAAGTCATCACTACACACCCCACACAGCCACAGTGGGAGGGGAAAGCCGGTGTCATCTAAGGGTGTACTCATTAGAGCAGTACAAGTTAGATGCTTACTCTGCATGGGCATCATTGGACATCCTACTTGACAACCTTAGATACACTATAACACAATCCAAAGTAACAATAGTTGCCTTGAGAGAACTTGGCTTGGTTGTGAGTTGTCTTCAACACTTTTTGTGGTGCTGTAGAAGGAACTCAGGACCTCAAACATGCCAGGCAAAATCATTTCCAACGAGCATGATCTTCCCAGGCCAAGTTAATTTCATGAAACACCACTTTTAGTTGATAGATTGACTACATGACAAACTGTAGTTGAGACATAGGTATCTGGTAGACATGGTTAAGGAAATGAACTAAGTGGACTTATTTTGTCAAGAAAAACCATGGGCAGAATTTGATGTTAATGATTTAAAAACTGTGATTTCAGTAGAAAATTATAATTCTAAGAAACTCATCCATCATCATGACTTTGATACCTTCTTAGTAAAGGCCTTTGTGTGCATGTATGTGTATGTATGTGTGCACATGCCCATGAGTGCACCGATGAAAACCAAGTGTATCTTCTTCCTTGATAGTCTCTACCTTACTGCAAGGTGTCTCACTGAACATGAAACTCACCAACTGGCTAGACTATGGCCTGTCAGCTGTTAGAGTCTCCTGGCTCTGCCTCACAGGGCTGACACTGCAGGCATGTACTGCCAGGCCCAACTTTTTACATGGCTGCTGGAGATCCAAACTCAGGGCTGCAGAATTTCACAGCAGATATTTAACTACCAACCTACATCTTCAGCCCCTCAGGAAATACTTCTTTGATGAGCTGGACAGTGATAGTAAGAAATGTAGGCTTTAAAATGTTGAATAATCTGGTGTAGCAACTTTTAAAAGATCTACAAAATTGGGTGGGCCAATTCTTCTTAGATTTTTTTTTTTTTAATGTGACAGATGTTTTGCCTACATGTATGTCTGTGTACCACATGTATGCCTGCTGCACCTATGAAGGTCAGAAGAGGATGTTGGATCCCCTGGGACTGGAGTTGTAGGTCACCAATGTGGGTGCTGGGACTTGAACCCAAGCTGGTCCTGTGGAAGAGTAGCCAGTGTCCTTAACTGCTAAACCATTTCTCCAGCCCTGCTAATATTCCAAGTGACTAATGACAATAATGTGAGATGAATGCATGAATGAATAGTTCCGAGTACTAGATGGAACAAGGGACCTTTTAAAAATATTTTTTTTAATTTAAATTATGTGTATGTGAGTGTGTTTGTATGTGTGTCTGTGCATGAGAGTACAGGTGCCTGTGGAAGCCAAAAGAGGGCGCCAGAGCCACTAGCACTAGAGTCACAGGCTGGTTGTGCCACCCAACAAGGGTGCTGAGGACCGAACTAGAGTCCCCAGAAGAGTGCTCTGAGCTCTCATCTATGGAGCCATCATCTTCAGCCTCACAAAAGAATTTTCCAAAGAGACATCAGCACATGAGTAAGGCCTGAAGCAGGTAGAAAGAACGCCATGAGTTCCAGGCTAGCCTGAGCTACAGAAATGAGCTACAGATGTTTGCAATATAAACCAGACACCCTAAGGTTGATCTCCAGATCCCATGGTAGAGAGTACCGACTCCAAAAAGTTGTTCTATTACCTCCACACGTGTACCTTTGCATATGCACACCTGTACCTTCTCCTTGCACGCACACACACACACAGACACAAACACACACGCAAGTAACAAAATGAAACAATAAAAATAAAAAAAGGAATTCATTTTAGACTTACGAAAAAGTTACAGATCCCCCTACAGAGAGTTCCTACCAACTCTTCTCCAGGTTCCCACTATTATTC
Organism: Rhynchomys soricoides; assembly: GCA_019843965.1. Classification (NCBI taxonomy): domain Eukaryota; kingdom Metazoa; phylum Chordata; class Mammalia; order Rodentia; family Muridae; genus Rhynchomys; species Rhynchomys soricoides. Next base: position 942,012 of record JADRCH010000209.1, on the reverse strand, counting down.
CTTGCATCGTCATGACACAGCCATCAGACTAAGACAGCCACCGATATATCATGTCCCAACTCAGGACACTTGACTTGCATTGCGTTTTCTGCTTCACTGTCCAGTCCAAGCACCCCCACACCAGCTGTCACGTCCCCGGTCTTCTCTGGCCTACAGCAGCTGCTTAGTCTGTGTATCATGACTTTGAGCATCTTGACATGTGCTGCTCAGGACCCCCTTCAGTCACCAATGATACCTTACTTCCCAAGGAAGCAAGGAAGGAGAGTCACAAGTAGGCTCTGCAAGAATTGCTTGCAGAGGGGATATTCTTTATAGGTTATAGTCCTCAAAATTCTTTTGCAAAGATTTCAGGCAAAAGGGTATCAGTGGTTCAAAGTACCCAAAGCCCACCGGCAGGACCTCAGGTTCCACAGTGTAGACAACTTGTAAGAAACGTCTAATGGGTAGGGTGTGGTGCTGCATACCTTTAATCCCAGCACTAGGGAGGCTGAGGCAGACAGATCTCTGAATTTGAAGCTAACCTGGTCTACGGAGTAAATTCTAGAACAGCTAAGGCAATATAGAGAGATTCTGTCTTAAAAGAAAAGAAACAGAACCTCTAGTGGGCTGGGGAAATGGCTCAGTCAGTGAACCGCCTGCCACACTAGCATGAGGGCCAGAACATGGATTCCCCAGAAGCCATGTTAGAAGCTAAGCACAGTAGCACATGCCTGCAAAGCTAGTTTTGGAGTAGCAGAGACAGGCAGAGCTCTGAAGCTCATTAGCCAACCTGTCTGGCTGTACAAATGGGCTTTAGATTAAGTGAGACTCTATCCCAAAAAATAAAAATGTAAAAAGACTGAAGAAAGAGACCCAAAGCCTACCTCTGGCCTCCATACAAACTTCCACTAACACACACACAACACACATATACCCCACGCACAACACACACACAACACACATATACCCCACACACAACAAAAGGAAGTTCTGGCATAATATCAAATGTGACAACATATACCTCCCTCTCCCAAATCCCTGTCTGTGTGAGGCCAGCCTTTCTCCATTTGCTCCAGTAGATGCAGCATGACAGAGTGGGAGGGAGGGTCCAGCTGCCTCACACTCAGCTGATGACACAGACCCAAAACACATAAACGCTGACATTACTCCTCGTTTTGTTTTAGAAAACAGCTGTATTTAATAAAAATGTTATTTATGAAAACATACAGTGGCCTTTAAACATTATTGGCCTTTAAATTGCTCGATGTGTAAATGTTTTAAACTTCATGGCTTTAAATTCAAATACAGTAAATATCAAACATTATAAATGTATAAGCAGAAGCTTAAGGCTCTTTTAACATTGTTCCTGTGGTGTATGTGCTGCAGGAGTGAAGAGAGACCTTTGTGGAATCTGGAGTCAGGGCTCTTTTGCCTTAGGTGGGTTCCTGGGTTCCGGGAACTGACGGCAGGCAGCTCAGCAGGCTTTCCAGCAAGTGCCTTTATCTGCTGAGTCATCTCTCTGACCCCATCAATAATTTATATGAGTCTAAAGATCTGTTAAATTCAACAAATTAAAAGGACCACGTGACAATGCTTTGTGTTGCTGCTTTAGGGACTGGGTGAGGGCCAAGAAAGAACTTGGGCTCCCAAGTTCACCGGTCTTGGATTTGAACTCCAGCAACCGGCTGCCCCCACACACCCAGCGTCAGGAGCTGATAACCAAGGAGCCACAGCACGTTTCTGAGTGCCAGTCTCCTTATCTCAAAAGCCAGGCTGTGGTAACTACTCCTTCAAAGGGTTGGTAGGAAGGCTGACACCCAACAGAGGTGGTGCCCATCATCCACTGGGTGATCAGTAACTGGTAACTCATTGAAATGGTAACACATCTGCCCATGTGTAAGGCACCATCAACTTATTACCAGCTTAACTGGAAGGAAAAGAGAGTCTACATTAAACATATACACTGATTAAGAGATGTGTTTCAATTTCCAGGATAGTCTTTTAAAACATAAAAAAAATCTCTCAAACTTAATATTAAGCTTTCTCAAAGCATCTAAAATATAACCATAAAGGAAGTGAACACAAACTTCAAAATCAGGTAATATTCATATAATTTCAAAAAATGATAGGCCATATGAGTGGGTGGGCTTTAAATATAAGCTAGGTAACAGTCTGAACTGGGTAAGTTCACCTAAACTCAAGCAGCCAGCCAAACTACACAGACTCTCTGGAAAGCAGCTGGCTCAGGCTATGGCTCTGCAGGACGGCTGGCCCCGCTGCACCCACAAATCTATGCTGTGACCCTGCTGGTTGCCACCTAAGTAACAGTCTGCAAGTCCAGGAATTTGGTTGGTTCGATGATGAGACCTTCTAACAGTCCCCCTCCCCAACTCACATCAAAGAACGGAAACATATTGAGCAAAGGAGACTGGGGGGATGCTTATGAGCCACAGATAGGAAGCCTGCAGAAAGCCAAGCAGCTCTGGTCTAGTCAACCGGCCAGTAGGTTTCTCACATCTGCCTTCCTGGGGACCCAACATAAGCAGTTAAAAATTCTTGGTAAATGCTGTCTGTCGAAAGTTAAATTCTTTTGCTATTCCCAGCTTGTGATCATTTAAAAGGAATTTTCCAAAGCAAGGTCTAATATTAGACTCAAAATGAAGTTTCCATTCCACTGAGGCGCTACCCTCACCAGAGTAACTACTGCATAATCAGATTGTCTTGGAGCGACTCGTTTACATGCATATGGGCATACTTGAAATACCAGCTCCAAAGCACCACACATCTTACTCCAGGAGAGGCCATTTTTGTGAATTAGCTCCTTGGACTGAAACCGCAGTTTTTCTCCAAGCCCCTTGCAGCCACCCTCAGCCTCATCCTGAAGCTCTGCACTGACCCAGGGCCACATTCTCTCAGCTCTGGAAGTCCTGGTGGGAAGTGCTGTTTCCTGAACCCACTTCCTGGTGTGCAGCTCAGAGTGGGAGGGGTGTCTTTGGAGACCATCATTTCAGGCACCTGCCCCCCTAACCAGTCGCTGCAGGAACCTGAGTCTTTAGGCCTGGAGATAAAAGAAAACTGCAAACAACTCTCTAAGAAAGAAAATTGCACACGAGAACTTTTCTTTCTCTTTCTTTCTCTCTCTCTTTTTTTTTTAATTTGAGAGAGGGTCTCCGCTAGTTCAGACTGGCTTCAAACTCACAGCAATCCTCCTGCCTCAGCCACAACAGAACCTTTCTCAGCTGTAGTGCTGGAAGAATCAAGGTGGGATGGAAAGTGAAAAGCAACATATTGACCTTTATACATAATGGGCCGATGGGCTGGGGATGCAGTGTGAGCCTATGATCCCAGCATCTGTGAAGCGGGGGCAGGAGGATCAGGAATCGAGGTCATCCTTAGCTACATATCCAGTTCTTGACCAGTCTGAACCACATAAGACCATGTCTCAAAAAAAAAAAAAATTAATAACCCAAACAAGAGGAAAAGATTAAAAATGTATGGATTCTAACTTCTGAAGGATAAAAATCCAGAGCTGGTGATTAGGTTCAGGTGGGACATGGCACTCGCCACCAAGCCTGCAGCATAGTCACCCGTCTGCTTCACAGTAAGGAAAATAATAATAATAATAATAATAATAATAATAATAATAATAATAAATAATAATAATAATAATAATTAAATCAACCAAATGTGTGATTTTAGGTATCAAATAATGCTAAGACTTTTAAATATACATCATAGGTCAAATAATCTAAATGAATGCTTTATAAAACAAAGCACATCCCAGGGACCTGCTCGGTGGGTAGAATGCTCGACACAGGAGGCCCTGGCTTCAGTCTCCAGCACAGCACAGAAAAAGATGTAGCCCCATCACTAAGGAGGAGAAGGCAGGAGTATTACAAACTCAGTACATCCTCCGCCGCTACATCGAGAGCTTCTGGCTAGCCTGGGCTATATGAAACCCTGTCTCAAAAAAAAAAGAAAAAGCATAAATTGCTGGCTTGAGGGCTTGGAGAGGGCCTTCTTAGGCCCAGCTATAAGGCATTACAGAATTTCAGCTACTTTTAGCTGTTCTGTATATAAACCCCTAACCTCTGGGTTCCTAGCTGGGTTCTTAAACGGGACACAAAGCAGGGTGAAAGGGAAAACCTAATGAGCTTTCATCAACAGGTAGGGCTTTACCACTGCATCTCTGCTCCTCTCAGAATTACAAGATATGCTTATGAAGTCATCAGCTGTATGGCTCCCAATTGCATGGACCCAAGGCAGAGCCCTGTACAGGTGGGACTTAAGAAGCTGGTCTTCACTGAGTGCTAGACCAAGTAATGCCAAGAACGAGGGCCAAATTCCTGCTCCGTTGCCCTGCGTGTCAAAGTTTCCTATTTGTGTCTTCTCTGTGGACTGGTAAGCCAGCCCAAGTGATAAGGGGTTACCACATCTTCGTGCTGCTAGGCTCAAACTGTCAGTGTCAGATACCATCTGTATTTTGATCATCTACGGATGTCAACACTCAACAGGTTTAGGCTGACAAGTGTATGTGTCAACTGCTGCCTGATGAACAGACAGCGGCCTTTGCTCATCTTCGTTGCTGGCAGTGACGTGAAATTCAGCAGCAGACAAACTGAAACAGCTGGGGAGAAGAGCCAAGGGGGTGGTTGAAGTAGAACCAAACTGGGAACAAGCACACACAGCTGTACTAATAAAAAAAATGACATCCAGTAGTCAGAAAGACCTAATGATCTGCGCACAAGGCAAGGGGAGCCTGTGGAGTCTTCAGACATGACTCAGGGCAGGAAGTAAATCAATAGGCAATCCTGTGAAGAGAAACAAGCTGGCATTTCAGAGTCACCATTACTGCTGGGCTGCTTGGCTCCAGGGGGCATCATCAGCATGGGACGTCACTATTCCCTTGCTCACCAAGGACAGAGCAAATGAAATGCTTGGCAGGCCTCCTAACAAAGCTACAGTAGGAACTCAATAAACAGAAATCAATAAAGTTCCCAAGAGTCAGCTCTATGGGACTAATGATAAACTAAATGAGTGTTCTCTAAAGCCTCAGTTTGGTCCCATAGTACTAATAAACAACCTGAGATAGAAAAGAGAATTTAATGGCTGTAGTTAAGATTGCCTAAGGAAGTGCTGGAGAGATGGCTCAGTGGTTAAGTAAGATGGCTGCTCTTCCAGAGGACCTGGGTTCAATTCCAAGCACCCACATGGCAGTTCACAACTGTCTGTAACTCCAGTTCCAGAGGATCTGGTACCCTTGAACACATCAGGCAAAACATTAGTGTACTTAAAAATAAATCTTAAAAAAAAAGATCTTCCAAGGAAACTAGATGGTGTTAGTCAAGGAAGCCAACACACTTTAAATATCATGAGAATTGGGTTTAATCTGATCTACAAGTGAGTAGACCAGTCAGGAGAAATCTGCCTAGAACACCACATAGGTCATAAAATACTCTCTAAGTATCAAGAATCCAACAGTCACAGTCACATGTACTAACTGTCTAGGCCACCCCACAGGAAACAGAACAAAGCTTGGCTCTCAAGGAACATTCTAGAAGGAAGGCAGACACTAAGAGAAATAGACAAAAAGGTACAAGGGATTGTGTGTGGTGTGTGGTGAGGAGAGAAAAGGTGGTGGGTTGCATTTAACACGGCTTGGACGGAGGAAGGTCTTCCTGCCAGGCAAAAGTGAGGGACACAAGGAGACTAAGCAGGTAAATGGGTGTGGGTAGAGGACAGCAGAGGCCCTGACAGGGAATGTGTCATGGGCTGAAGGAAGAGGACGAGGCCAGTGTGGTTGAAACACAACCAGCAGAGGGAAGGAGTTAAGATGCAGGGCAGGGCACCACAGTGGAAAAAAGTCAGTTGGCTACCTTCACTGTCAACTTGACTGATGTAGAGTCACCTAGGAGATACACCTCTGGGCTTGTCTATGACAGTCTCTAGGGAGGTTTCATGGAGGGAGGGAGGGGAGACCATTCCACAAACTAGGCTTCCTTACTGTATAAAGACAGTGTGTGTATATGTGTGTGTGTGTGAGTGTGTGTGCATGTGTGTGTGAGTGTGTGCATGTGTAAGCGAGTATGTGTGCGTGTGTATGAGTGTGTACAAGTGTGTGTGTGCATGTGTGTATATGTGTGTGTCTCATGCCTTGCACACGCTGAGCACCAGCATTCATTAATCTCTGCTTCTCGAATGTAAACACAATGTGACAGTCACCTCACCATCCGTTGCTGTGCCTTCCCTTCCAGAAAGTTCTCTCAAACCCATGAATCCAAACAACCCATCTTTCTTTTAGTTGTGTTCTGTCAGGTATCTGGTCACAGCAGTGAGGAAAGTTAACACCAGAGTGCAGACTTCAGCCTTCATTCTGTAATGGTGAGTCCCTGAGCAGAACGGGTGCAATCTCTGTGGTATTTCAGTCATCATGGCTGCTGTGGTGACTGACAGCTGAGCAGCTGGTGGAAAAGTGCACAGGGGCAGGGTGGAGGCAGTGAGACCAGACAGCAAGATACTTCATATTCCAAGTGAGCAAGGGCAGTAGCAGCGACAGGACAGGATGGTGGTGACAGCGGATGAAGGCTTGGATGGACACTCTTCACCGCGCACAGTGCAGACAGAGTCTTGACTGTTGCATCAGTACCTCCTCCCTCTGCTCTCTTCACCACCCTCAGCCTTCATCATTTAGTCATGCATTGATGGGCTGGCAAGCTGGCTCAGGGGGTAACAGTACTCATGGCCACTTGCATGCCCATATGTGTATACGTACACAGACACACACACATACAAATATAAAATTTAAATGCATTGTGTATTTGTCTTTTCGGTTTCTACCGTGCATATTATTGATGTAACGATAAGAAACATTAAAAAGAAACCATTTCATTCTCAGTTCCCAATGTCCCCCACACCTCTTGACCCACTACTTCAGGGTCAGCTCAAACCAACTTGTAACTGCTGTTTTCACAGAAACTCACGAGTTCCAGGAATGTAAGGCGGAGGAGAGAATAGGAGACAGTCCTGTCCAGGTCACACCCAAAGGCAGGTCAGGTGGAGACTCAGAGAATTCAAATGAAAGGGCTAGCAGCTTCACAAGGACAGAGCCTGACTGGAACAGGCCGGGTGGATATGGGTAGAGACCCACCCTTGCTTTGCAAGATAACACTGGCTTGTGTCGGGCCCAGAAAAACCAATACCAGAAAAGAAGGAGAACCAGAAGCTATCTTGGAAGCTCTGTTGTTCTCCCATGTCAGGAGGTAGGTGACATCTAGAGAGCACCGAAATCTGTCACAAGAGTGACAGATCCTGCGGAGGACTATGAGATGTCTACTTTTACAAAGGGCAAAGACCACAGGATCTAGCAGTGGTGATCATACTACTGACACAAACTATGATGTCCAAAAAAGCAGGGGTGGGCCATTTAGGAAGGGAGCAACCCTGTACCAGTAACACAAACTTGACCTCAAAGCCAGACAACCTGGTACACTTCTCGCTCCAGGGAATTGAGGGAGATGCTGGGGACAGGTAGACAGCCACACAAGAGACAACATCATAGGTTCCTTGCTTAGAATCACTGATGAAGGGGAAGATGATCCTGGAGACAGTCAAAGAGAGCAAGATATGGGGTCACTAAGGCCTCCAGAGTGTGGACCAGAAGTTACACAGCAGTCACAACTCATCACTCTGAATTCTGAATGCAAGACAGACAGATGGGGATGGATGTGACCCTGACTGAGTGTGGCGGAAAGTCTTCACGGTGATTTTAACAGGGCCACAGAGAACTCGCAGCTGCGGCATCAGCAGGCTCCATCCAGCCCTGGTGAGTGGGCAGGTGTCTTAGAAGAGGTCCACCTGGGTGGTAAGGAGGGCACAGAGGTTTGCAGATAGACAGAGGCCTTTCTACAAATGTGGGTAGGGGTTTAGTCCCATCACCCAGGACCTTAGGTGGGCAGACTCTTGATAGTTTGTGAGACTTGCTGGGCTTTTAATCCTTTAACATTACCTTTAATTTATAACTCTACCCAAGTGTATTGGGGAGCCTTTCCACTTCCCCCACGTAGAAACACTCTTGCAATTCTGAACTCTGAGCACAATGTCTAAATCCTCCCAGAATTCCTGTCTCCATCCGCCTTCCACTGAGGTTCATTTCTTGCCTGTGAGGACCTCACTTCCCACCACAGCACCCGGCCCAATGCTCGGTCTCTGCACAGAACAGGAAAGAAGGCAAAGGGGCCAACGATCACAGGACCCAACTCCTCACACCTGCCTGAACGCACGCTGCCACAGCCACAGCTGGCCCTCCAGCGGTGTTACTCTGGACAGTACAGAAACGGGGCGTTCCTTACCCATTTCCCCCTTGACTCAACGGATGCAGAAACTCAAGAGAAAAGCCCTCAACTGCAAGATGTACAGCTCACACAAAGAGCAACTGTCTCAGACTTTTCTACCGAATACACAGAGGCATGCCTTGCAGAGCCACTGTCTGCTGTGGTAGTTGATCTGGTATTACAAGAGGAGTTACAGGGGCTCAACTTGCCAGGAGAGAAGTAATGAGGATACATATCCCTTATGGAGTTAACTACTTCTGTACCCCTTAAGGCTAAAGTAAAAATAAAACAGCACACTTCATGGGTTTTTTTTAAGTGCTTATTTTACTTTACTGTCCTCACTAGAGCTAAGTACATTTTTTCCAATTGAATTTTCCCACCATAAAGTAACCAGAAAACTGTGACAGGGATCTTAAAATAGTGTTCCATAAACAATGCGTGCATGTATATATAGAAGCTCTTGCTGTATATAGAAATCACTGGCTCTAAATGATGATGGCTGCTACTATTCTGGGACACCAAAGCCCCCCTTTACCAAAAGCATTACTATTTCCAAAAGTCCCAAGGTTGATGAGTAAGTGGCTCTCCAAACCTCCTCACGGGACAACGCCTCCACACACAGCCAGTGACATATTCCCAGTGAGGCCTAGGCTGCCAGGGCATCTTCAATGAGCTTACAGGTTTATGTGACACAGATATTACCTCCCGATAAGACTGTGCGATTGTCAGAAATCTGAGTTATCTGCTAGCGCAGGGGTAGGTGGTGCCATTTTCAGTGGCTAGGCTTGCTCCTATCCTTTAACTGTGGGAGCCACTCTTGAGGTCAGGGCTGTGGCTACTGACCAGGTAATCATGTTTAGGGGAAGCCTCAATGCCAATACATGCTCTGCGGTGGATCCCTAGCACCCTGGAGAAAAGCCCCCTCCAAACAGACCAAAAAAAAAAAAAATCAAAGAGAAACAGAGTAGAGAAGAGAAGCAGAAGAGAGGTCCTTTCCCCCACTGGCTGGGCAGTCATAGGCACAGCACACCATGGACACCTTCAGTTGAAGCCTCTTAACCTCCTTACCAGGGCCCAACCCCACCACACTGCTGCCTCCAGCAGCCTCTCAGATCGTCTCAAAATACCTGTTTCCTAACTCTGGAGGGGAGCAGGTTTCCTAACCCTTCCTCCCTGTTTTTCAACCCAGAACCTTATGGCCTGAAAATTACTGGAGAAATGGAAGATGACATTCAGGTGGAAGCCTCTTTGTGAGTGTGTGGCGCTGGATGCTGAACGGGACCTCACATGCCAAGGAAGCGCTCTGCCCTGAAACTACATCCCCAGGCCTGAAGAGATCTTTAAAGACAATGTTTAAAAGAATTTTTAGTAGATTTTTAAAAAGTGTTTTCAAAATGAGTGGCTCAATTTTACTTCTCCATGAAAAGTTCTACAGAGTAAGACCAGAAGTTCTACCACACTGCCTGATACACATACATGCACGCAGATACTTAGCATGTTACTGACTCTATAAACTACAATTTACTTAAACCTCTTGAATGCTGGGCACATTTTGAGTCAGAATCATAAGTAGCCTTACCTACCCTCACTCACTGTGTTGCCAGGGGGCCCTTGAATTCCTGATTCTGTCTGTACTTACCAAGCCCTTGGGTTACTGGTGTGTGCCACCATGTTACTAGTACTTGGGATCTGGACCATGTGTTTCTAGGTTCTCATGTCTTACTCAGAGAATTGAAACAAGCACATGTAGATATGCAAAGCTGCAAGGAAACCTTACTCAAAATTGAAGTGACAGTACAATTCAGAAAGAAGTATGCTGTCAAAGACCACAGGCCACGTTACTGCAGGCACCAAAGGGCTCTTATTATTGTTTGGAGCTTCATTTTATAATTATTATATATTATAAAATTATATATAAAGTATATACTCCCTGTATTCCTTCCATTTTGACTTATATTTTTTCTAGTTGGATTACAGGACTAGCAGGAGGCAGAAATATTAAGAAAACAAAGTTTTTTGTTTCTTTTTTGAGACAAGGTCTCACTGTCTAGGCTAGACCTGAATTTACTATATAAACAAGGATGACCTTAAACTTTTTTAAAGATTTATTTATTTATTTTATGTATATGAGTACACTGTTGCTCTCTTCAGACACACCAGAAGAGGGGATCGGATCCCATTACAGATGGTTGTGAGCCACCATGTGGGTGCTGGGAATTGAACTCAGGACCTCTGGAAGAGCAGTCAGTGCTCTTAACCACTGAACTCACCACTAGCCCAGACCTTAACCTCTTGATCTTCCTGCCTCAATCTCTTCCGTGCTAGGATATCTTGCTGTCACACCCAGCAAAGAAGTGTGAATGTTTTTAAAAGACATGAATGTTCATATTATGAAAGTTCCTTGTTCTGTTTCATTTTTATGCAAAGACTTACTTACCCCAGGCTGGCCTTGACTTCTCATGCAGCTAAGGATGACCCTGAACTCCCAATTCTCACCTCAAGTCCAGGGACTGCAGGCAAGTGCCAGCCTGGTTTTATTCATGCTGGCAATCAAACCCAGAGCGTCACGTATGCTAGGCAAGCATTCTGCCAACTACACGACAACAGTGTTCCATCTCCAGACTCTCCATCACTTAATTACAGTTTTAATTTTGACATAACTATATATTATTCACAGTTCCAAGAAATAAACTCCCACACATTTTCATGCATGGTCCCCTTGTCTCTAACTGCAACCCCTTGCAACACTGGACCGACATGACAAGCGGATGCTAGCATCCCCTGCAGAACATCCTCACTACAAGGAATCTTCTCAGTGCGCTTTTGCTTCTGGTTTTTCTGTTTTGAAACACTCTCATAGTGTGCTCAGGCTGGCCTCAGACTTAGGGCAATCCTTCTACTCTGGCCTCCCCGGTGCCATGACTACGGTGTGCGCTGCCATGTCTGCTCTGAGAGAACTACACTGTTTTCTTTGGTGAAATAAGCACTTGGCTTCTACTGACCATGGCTTTTAAGCCTTAAAAAAGAAAAGAGAGGAAAGAGAAAAAAGAAGTTACTAGGCATAGTAACGCACACCTTTAATCCCAGCACAAGGAGGCAGAGGCAGGTGGATCTCTGTGAGTCTGAGGCTAGCAGCCTGGTCTACATAATGAGTTCCAGGATAGTCAGAGCTATATAGTGAGAGCCTGTCTCAAGAAAAATAAATAAATAAAAAGATGGAAGAAGTTTATCTTCCAATCAAAAGAATTTGTGTCATATAAACCTTATTTTTGAGCTCGGGTCTCATTTTGTTGCCCAAGTTGGTCCCTTCCCGAGCAGCTAGAATTACAGAGGTACCTGGCTACATGCAACCTGTGTACACCCAAGAACAGGGTATAATCCTGACAAAATCAGCTCATCTTGCTTCCCTAGCTGAAGCACACAAGAATGTTATAGAGCCATGCTCAAAGAGATGCTTTCAGAGAGCAGCAGAATCCTGAGCCTTGTTCCCCCCCCACACACACACACCCAGTGTCTGCAGAGGTCCCTCTGTGGTGGTAGCAATTTTCCTGACAGCTTCTCCATGGCTTCTCTCAGAATGCCAAAGCAAAGAGCCCCCAGCAAATCAAACATCAACCTAGGAGCTGGGGGGTGTGGCCCATTGGTAGAGCACCTGCCTAGAATCCTCCAGTGATGTGAGTCGGTGGAGGGATTGGTACCTAAGCTCTTATGTTTGCTTTGCTTTACTGACTGAGCCTCAGCCCTGGGTGAAGAGATCTTATGGATGTATATGAAAAGACCTTCTGTACTGATTTTGATTATTTTTTGTGTAAGCCTGTTTGAAACGGTTGGAAGCCCTTAAAAGCCAGAAGGTAGCCTTCTGAATAGGAGAAGACATTTTACCTGTTGAAGACAGCTTCCAATGGTGCCTGGGGTTCCAGCCTGCAAGATGACCTTCTTTTCCCCTGTTCATTTTGGACTTTTGGACAACCATGAAACATAAACCAGTTCCTAAGTGCATGTGCACATGTATCTCTTGCTGGTTCTGTTTCTCTGGCTGACCCATGACTGACAGATTCAGGGTTTGTACCACGGAGAGATGTATCAAGCAGCTGCCAAAAGTCAAACTCAACCTAAGTACTCATGTCTCAAAACCAAGATGATGGGCAGCAGATCACCTGTACAGACAGTGAACTTGTGAAGCCATGTGATCAATACATTCACTAATCCTCCCAGTGGAAAGAGCTGACAGAGTGAGTAAAGGACTCTCTCCAAACAGAAGGCTAACCTGGCCTACTAGAAGCCAAGTCACTCTCTGCTATCCCAGTATTTTCAACCTTGAGCCCACCCTCCGAGTAGAGCTCCAGCCATTAGCACAGAGGGGCTCACATTCCCACACCACCAGCAGCTCAGACTCTGTCTTGCTTGTTCTTCAGTCTTGTGGCCAGAGACTTTAGCTGGGAACCCAAAGTGAGGTAAATAATAGAAAATTCCAGTAGTTATGCGACTTGCTTAAGAGCCCATCCAAATGATTTGTGAGAAGTCCCAGGAACTACTAGGACAGAGACTGGAGAGTTTTTCCATTCTTTCCCTCTTTCTCTGAGTATTTAAAGACTTGGACTTTCCCATCTTTTGGGGAAATATGTTCTTATAAATAGTGAGGCATGTCGAGCATCACCACTTCATCTTTTTTGGTGGCCTGTAGCACGCACTGGAATGTTTTCCTAGTAAATGATCAGCAATGGAAAATACAGCTAAGACAAAGGATGGCTCTTGGGCTGGGATGATGGGAACCTTCCCATCTTTCCCAAGAGACAGGTGGTCCTTCTGTAGAACTGAGGGGCTCATTTTAAAACCAAGGAATCTATTTTTATCTTTCCTTCAGACTCATATCTCTGGTCAAGATGATGGATGAGGGCCGGGTATACTGAGTAGGTAAGCATCCAACAGACTAGTGATAGCCCAACACAGCTGATAACTGATGGTCAAAAAGAACAGACTTCTGATGGCTTCAGTCTTACGACCCCTACTACTTCCTAGAGCTTTCATTTTCAGGATGATAAGCATTTAGGACTTTATGAGCTGCACATTTTTATATTAGATAACCTCACCTTCTATAGTAAAAGTAAGACATGTAATTATAGCCTCATGCAAAAAAATGGGTTCTGCTGTAATATTTCACAGCAGATCAAAATTCTCTAGGCACAGACGCTATGCTCACTAATATTGAACCCTGGGACTGGGTTTGTGGCTCAGTGGTAGTGTGCTTGCCTAGTATACGTGAGGTCCTAGTTCAATCCCCAGGACCGTAAACAAAAAAACGAATACTGAACACCAAACCATACCACACATGTGCCTAACAGTGAAAAGTTTAGGGAAGGAAGTCATTAATGCTTTTGAAATTGGCTTAAAAGGGACAGTCACCACAGCTTAGTGGTAGGACACTTGCCTGCACGTGCAAGGTATTGGGTTGGATGCCTGGCACAGAAAATAGAAATCTTAAGAGAAACCACATGTGAGTTTTATTATAAAGAAAACTTTACCAGGGCTGGGGAAATGGCTCAGTGGGGAAGAGCGCTCGTCCCTAAGCACGATGACCTGACTTTTGATCCCAACCACCCACAAAAGAAGGCAGGGGTGGTTGTGTTTGCCCACAGCCCAGGCCTTTTCCTTTCTGGGGCCTTCCCTTCTGAAGAAGTCCTTCCAGATGAGAGGGGTTTACAACAAGGTTGAAAGTGCTACTGAGTCACTAAGTAGTTAATCTGCTCTTGTTTACAACTCCATAGAAAGGAAAGGAGCCATCAACCATCTTTTAAAATGTCACTGAATCCTGGATTTGGAAAGAAAAACCCTTCATATTCAAAATCTTATCTAATGTGGTCATCACTTCTGCAAATCTTGTGCACATGATAAACTTGAAAACCAGGGTGGGAGACCACTTCAAGGTTTTCCTCATTGTCATGATTAAAATAAACCCTGGCATGTTACTCTTCGGCTTCCTGTCCCCAGAAACCTCAAACACTTCATTGTTACAGAAGAAAAATAAAATGTAATTCAGTGAGTTTTAAACCAACATTTTCTACTAGAACTCTCTTTACCATTCCTTCTCACCCCTCTACTGTCTGCTTTCCCATCCAGCATATCTTAAAATTCACCCCAAATCATGCTTGGAATCTTTAATATCCCCCCAAAATGCTGTGTGTTGAAGGCATGGTGCCTGATGCAGCAATGTGCAGAGGTGGGCTTTGGGGAAGTGACCGGATCCTGAGATGCTGATCTCATGGATGGACCAACCCACTAGTGAAGTCATAATTTGATGAGTTATCGGGAATCGGTGGGAACAGAACAGGAGTCTTACTTAGAGCGCATGAGCACATACATGCCCACCCCCACCCCCCCACACACACACTCAAAAGATGGATTCTCAAATGTAGCCCTGGCTGGCCCTGAACTTACAGAGATTTTCCTGCCCTCTGACTCCCAAGTACTGAGACTAAAAAACATCCACATACCAGGCTTTAAAGATTTTATTTAATCCTCTGTGCATGTATGTGTATCTCACATGTATGCACATGTATTCAAGGTACCCTCTAAGCCAGAAGAGAGGGTCAGATCCCTTGGAGTTGGAGTTACAGGTGGACCTGAGCCACCCAATGTGAGTGTTGGAAATCAAATTTGGGTTCTCTGGATAAACAGAAAGCACTCTTAACCACTGGCAGGTGCTCCCAGCCCCAATAGTATGTATTCTAAAGGGACATCTTGTCCTTGGCCCCTTCTCCTCCTGCTATCTCTGTGCTTCCTGATGACAATAAGGTGAGCCCCAGCTATGTTGTGTCAACAGAAGCCCAGGGGCAGTGGAGCCAAGTATCCCCAGACTGAGACCCCCCAAAACCTCAAGCCATAGCAAATGGCTCCCCCAAATGATTTTGCCAGTTCTGCCATAGCAGGGGTTAGCTCCATCTGTCCTGGGGATCAGACTCAGGCTGTCAGAGCTGAACGTAAATGCTTTTACCAGCTGAGCATCCCCTCCACTCAATTTTTAAACATATTTTTTACTTGCCCATAGTATGTGCATATGTGCATGTTCATGTGCACGAAAACAGGTTAGCACACTCTGCAGCACACATGTGGGGGTCAGAAGACAACCTAGAGTGTAGTCCTTACCCCTCATCAAGGCAACTTCTCTTTGCAACAGAGACCATTACAGAAACCATAATTGATCAAAAGACAGAGGTGTGGAGCCCAGTCCCAACTGATTCACCCACAGCACAGCCCCTGCACTGAAGGCTCAGGGGTCACTGTGGGAGAGGGCATGGAAAGATGGTCAGTGTCAAAGGAACAGGAGGCTTGATTGTGTCTCCTAGAAAAGTCAGAGAAGCTACACCCATGATGTCTCACCAACTTGTTTGGCTAAACGTGATCTGAACTTGAATGACACCCACAGACGTGCATGTAGGAGAGGTCAGGGCACTAGGCCTCAAACCTACACAAAGAACTACAGACAACTAAGGAATGCTGAGAGTGGGTGAAACAGCCTTCCCAGGGAAGAGCACACCATCGGTCAGCCAATACCAAAGACCAGCCCTGAAAACATCGATGCAAGCAATACTACACAGGCTGAATGGATTGTATTTAATACATGCATATGAACACATGCATGTGAGTGTGCACACATACACACATGCGTACACACACATTTGTAACCACAATCAAAGAAAAAGAGGTTCTGAATTTGAAAGAGTTAGGAGAGGTACATGAGAAGGTTTAGAGGGAAGAAAGGTAAGGGGATTATATATTATGCTATCTATCTATCTATCTATCTATCTATCTATCTATCTATCTATCTATCTATCATCCCATGTTCACCACTAGAAGCCTGGTCTAAAAAGTACTAGTACATCTACGTAATGGATGAACTTTAACTCTTAAAGAATGAAACAGTAAACAATAAGTGGTTATGGAAAATACCCTACATGCAATAAGAAAAATCTATATTATTCAGAGAATGTTCCCACCACTGGCGTTTTGGTTTAAATTGACAAGTTGTGTCCTTCAGAGTGAATCCCACAAGAAGAACATGGAGACTTGTGCTTTTACCACTACTGTGTGCAATCATAAAAGATAACGTGCTTATTTTGATTAGGAATCAGCAT
Organism: Rhynchomys soricoides; assembly: GCA_019843965.1. Classification (NCBI taxonomy): domain Eukaryota; kingdom Metazoa; phylum Chordata; class Mammalia; order Rodentia; family Muridae; genus Rhynchomys; species Rhynchomys soricoides. The sequence continues at coordinate 925,571 of JADRCH010000209.1, read as the reverse complement.
GCACTGAACCCCGCCAGTCATGTAAAGACTTGTCTCTAGAGACTGGTAGTCCAGAGTGGTCTCTGGCTTGCTGTGGAGCCTTGAACCCCTGATCCATATGCCTCCATTTCCCAAGTTCTGGGATTACAAACATGTGCCACCGTGCCCGGCTAGTCACGTAAAGCCCCTTAAGGAGTCCTCTTCAGAGCTCTCAGCCTCGGCCTCTATTCTTGGCCAAGCTGCACACTGCACTCAAGTGTGGACCTGCTCTGCACTTACCAAACCCTACAAGTAGGCATCAACTCAGTTGTGACAGATAGCTCAATGTGCCTCCTACTTCCTGCCTTGGAACGTCTCTTGAAACTCTGCAGTTATGCATCTGAGCCCAGAAATAGGGCAGAACTAACGTCTGTGGGAGGAACACTTCCCGCTTCATATCCAGGCAGTCAATCTGAAAGCATTTCACCAGCCTCCCGACAGGCTGCGCACCTGTTGCCTGCAGCCAAGGCACCAGTGTCTTTGGATTCTGCTTCTGCCTATTACTGCACTTCACAGGAAGAGTTCTGCATATGCTTTTCTATCAGGCTGATGTTCAAACTGATCTCAAGCTGAGTCGAAGTTTTTCTATCGCCCAGGTTTTGGCTTAGCACATGATACCACTCTTCTGCTTGAATGATTCCAATACCAGAGGCCTTGGACACAACCCACGTTCCAGTAAAAGATGGGTCCTGCTTCTTTGTCATGTACCACATAGGGTATCCAGGCCACTTCTGGATGTCATTCCTACTCTGGCATGACTAGACTAGTAATACCTAAACAGTGGAGTGGCTGCAGACAAACGGACAGACCCCACTCTGCCCAAGTGCTTGGTATCCCAAGCTGGGATCCCAAGTGCATCCCAGCTTACTTTTCCTTATAGCTGGATTCTCGGAATGCCTGGGATCCCTGCATCAGCCCTGCACCGAAAGGAGAGAAAAACTTGGGGTGGGACAAATAACTGTGTCCAACTGTTAAATATCAGGCATTCAGGTTTCGTAAGGACATGAAGTCACATGAACATATCTTCCAGAGCGCTTCCCCAGGCCCTAGAGTGGCTCAAGCCACCGAGTGTCATGTGAGCACCATCTATTTCCTAGTAGATATGCTTCTGAGTATGTACTAATCAAATCACTGCAATAAAGGTAGGCAGAGTACAAGCTGGAAGAGCGCAGGCTGGCAGAGCACAGGCTGGCAGAGCGCAGGCTGGCAGAGCACAGGCTGGCAGAGCGCAGGCTGGCAGAGCACAGGCTGGCAACTCTTAAGACCTGTATAACATCATCTGCAGTCCAACCTTACAAACTTTAGACATAAAAGTGTTCCATCTACAAACCTGGGGTAATGCTTATATCCCAGCACTCAGGAGATGAGGGCAGGAGAATCAGAAGTTCAAGGTTATACTCAGCTATATATTAAGCTCGAGGCCAGCCTGGGATACATGAATCCCACCCCCAATTCATCTACCCAGGCACGGTGGCTTATGCATATGATCCCAGCACTTGGGATGGGTTACCTAGTAAAACCTATGAAAAAAAAAAATAGATTTCTGAGGGTATTCACCCACTCCCATCTTCCCTCCCTGGCATTCTCCTATACTGGGGCATCTAACACCCTCAGGCCCAAGGGCCTCTCCTCCCACTGATGGCTAATAAGACCCTCCTCTGCCACATATGTGGCCAGCACCATGGGTCCCTCAATGTGTATTCTTTGGTTGGTGGTCCAGTCTCCAGGAGCACTGGGGGGTCAGGCCAGTTGACACTGTTGCTCCCTCCATGGGGCTGCAAGCTCCCTCAGCTTCTTCAGTCCTTTCTCCAACTCCTCCATCTGGGACCCTATGCTCAGTCCAATGGTTGCTGTGAATTGAATCTTGGGTATTCCAAACTTCTGGGCTAATATCCACTTATTAGTGAGTATATATCATGTTCATTCTTTTGTGACTGAGTTATCTCACTCAGGATGATATTTTCAAGTTCCATCCATTTGCCTGTGAATTTCATGAAGTTATTGTTTTTAATAGCTGAGTAGTATTCCATTGTGTAAATGTACCACATTTTCTGTATCCATTCCTCTGTGGAGGGGCATCTGGGTTGTTTCCAGTTTCTGGCTATTATAAATATGGCTGCTATGAACATAGTGGAGCATGTGTCTTTATTACATGTTGGAGCATCTTCTGGGTATATGCCCAGGAGTGGAATAGCTGGGTCCTTAGGTAGTATTATGTCCAATTTTCTGAGGGTCCGCCAAACTGATTTCCAGAGAGGTTGTATCAGCTTGCAATCGCACCAGCAATGGAGGAGTGTTCCTCTTTCTCCACATCCTCACCAGCATCTGCTGTCACCTGAGTTTTTGATCTTAGCCATTCTGACTGGTGTGAGATGGAATCTCAGGGTTGTTTTGATTTGCATTTCCCTGATGACTAAGGATGTTGAACATTCTTTAGGTGCTTCTTGGCCATTCAAGTTTCCTCAGTTGAGAATTCTCTGTTTAGCTCTGTTCCCCATTTTTTGATAGGGTTATTTGGATCTCTGGAGTCTAACTTCTTGAGTACTTTGTATATATTGGATATTAGCCCTCTGTCAGATGTGGGGTTGGTAAAGATGTGGGGTTTCCCAATCTGTTGGTTGCCATTTTGTCTTACTGACTGTGTCCTTTGCCTTACAGAAGCTTTGCAACTTCATGAGGTCCTATTTGTCAATTCTTGATCTTAGAGCATAAGCCATTGGTGTTCTGTTCAGGAACTTTCCCCCTGTGCCCATGTGTTCGAGACTTTTCCCCACTTTCTCTTCTGTCAGATTCAGTGTTTCTGGTTTTGTGTGGAGGTCCTTGATCCACTTGGACCACGAGGACCTCAGATCCAACATGTTCAAAGCTAAACCTAGCATCCTTTTTACCTATCCATTCCTCCACTATAGTCCAGCCCTCTGAACCCTGTGTGAGTTGGCAGACTCAACTGAATTCCGCCTTCACTCCGTGTCCTTCCAGTTTTATCCTGTTGTGACCTATTGCCCCCCACACTAGTTCTGAAGGTAACCACCTCCCGTGTACACCTGACTTCATGATCCCCTCGGTGAGAACCAGCTCACTCTGGCTCTAAGCCTCCACATCCTCTTCTGCCAAGCTGCCATAGCCCTTCTGAATCAACTTTCAAGCTTCAGGCTATTCCCTCAAAGCATCTCTCTGCAGCCATGGCAGTCTTTCTGAAAGCAAGAATGAATGCTCCTTCTCTGCTGTTCTTCCACGGCTTCCCATTCGATTTAGGATTTCAATGCATTCTGCAACACCTGGCATGACAAGAGGCCTCTCTAGCCTCTGTCTTCGAATCTTCTCGTTCCACCAAAGGCACACTTCTTGTAAGTCCTGAACCTAGATACACTTTTCTTTGTGGCCAATATGGGCTTCCCCATATTTGTTCCTTTATACCTAGTCCTCTTCAAGGACCCAGTTCATATAGGTTGTCTCTCTGGTGGCCCCGTAACCTCACTCACACCACTAGGGGTATGCAGTAGCCTTGCACGGCAGCATTTCTTACCCCACACAGTCACCTCTCTCCTCTAGGGAAATCTCTTTCAAGCCTCTGAAATTCTTACAGACGGGGTTCACTTTAAGGGTTCTGACGCTCGAGACTAGCAGAGTGCCTGGTATACTTCTCAGCATGTGGTGAATAACTAGCTCAAATCAATATCAAGAAATAGAAAGGTGGTGTTCACTTTGTGAGACCTTGTCTTAAGAAGAGACTTTTTTTTTCCTGGAACACAATACTATAAATAAGGCCATTGAGTGACTGTCAATTGACTGTAAATTTAGCTACTGTTTCCCAGAAGACTGACCAATGTTGCCTAATCTAAGGTCTTGGACATAAGCAGGCATTCATTCCCTAATTTAATTGTACAGGTTTTATCATTTTAACTCCTATTGGCACCAAATTCTACACAAGTTAACAATAGCATCTGTCCCCAGATGGAGGCAGTTTGGAAACAAGTAGAAAATCAAACCCTAGGCTCCTTCCTGTTGAGGTTGAGAATATCTTCAAAGAATTTTCATTGTCTTCTTAAATATACAACATGAATTTGGCCTGGACTTCAAGACTCTAATATTTAAATAGGACAGGCTGTCAAGCAGAAAAAGATATGTATTTACTTTACCAAACAAATGAGCACATGAATGATCAGAAGAACTCGGTATTCATTCGCTTTTATAAAGATCCTTGCAAAAAGATCTGCTTCTCTCAAAACAACCACCTGTCACAAGCCTTAGAGGAGCAGGCAGCAGGACATCACCCTGGTTCCTGGCCTACCATCCAGAAGATAGGATGTTCTTGGCCACTGATCTCACAGCAAAAAAGTCACATTTTTTTAGAGTTCAAATATGTGTGACAGGCCCCCAGAGAACACCATTCATGATGACAAGCTGAAACTCTAAAATTAGACAGGGCTGGGTGTGGATCCAAACTGAGCAACTGAGAGCAAGTCATGTACCCTCCCACGCCTCCCTCTCGCTTCAGTCACAGAAGACCTGAGACAAATTCCACGTTTACTCTGTGAACAGAGAGGGTTTGACACACAGGAAGAGCTTCACAAATGCTAATGACTAGATTCCCGATGAACCTTTACCAGGGTCTGAAAGCTAAAAGTCGTATCAAATGGAAATGATACTTTCCCAGTACCTACAGAAACAAGACATTGGGTTGGGTTATTCAGTCACAGTTAGCTTCTTTAGAAGTCTAAATGACAAGCTTTGATCCAGGGCCACCATTAGACCACCTGAGCATTCGCTCAGTTGAGGAAAGTGTTTTTGAGGCTGTCTCGACTAGCAACTGCATAAATATTTCACTGTTTCTCAAAACCACAGCTCTGCAGCTAGGTGGATCCCATGGGTAACGGAGGATGTCCTTCCTCCCCTCTCTCCTCTAGAAGTAGTTGCTCCTGCTTAGTGGATGAGGCCATGGAGAGGACAGCCATGAAGGAAGCATGGACAGCCAATGCCATGTTTCCTCTAAAGAAACAGAAGCCTTCAGTTCTCACTGGCTAAGCAAAGAGGGGCAGAAGCTCTTTGCATCCCCCAGGACTCTGACTTGCATGTGGAGCACCATGCCAACAAACCTGCAGCACCTTTGCTTTTGTGTCTCTCACAAAACTGGGTGATGGCTTCACAGTTGACTTAAAATACACAGGATAGTCAGGGAAGTCAGGACAGACTGGGGAAAAACTCCAAAGTCCAAGTAACGTGAAGAAGGAAAATCTATGATGGTCAATTACACAATACTGACTATCCCAACCTTGACACTTACATAGATGATCCCTGATTCTCAGGCACTTGCCGAAGATTCCCTCTATAGCAATCTCTGTCAAGCACTCAGTGTCACCCAAGCACCACGCTCAGCACTAAGGAGTAAGACACAGACATAAGACTCATCCCCACTGCTAAGGAACTGCAAAAGTCTAGTGGAGAGACAGAGAAGAAGAGTAACTGGGTCACATAGACTCCTAACCGGCTTCTGTGTAAGGACGACACTCCACCCTAACAACAGCCCAGCTGGGGATCACAGTGCACCCACAGAGCACCTAGCTGTTCTGCTGATAGACAGCTACATAGCACTCCTCTAGAGGAAGCTGAATGCTACCACAGAAACAGTGATTCTTGGTATACCTCTCTCCTTATGTCAGCTGTACCTGATGCCGCTCCCACATATGCTCCTATGTACTGTTACGGAGTAACAAGTTGCTTCTATTTAGAGGTGCCTCCTCTTCAAGGATTTAGTAAAAGCTGCTAACAAACACAAATATGAAACATACTGAATGAAGAATAAAAGAACTATAAAAACCGAAATAGGCTGTATTACTTACCATTTGAAAAGAAATGAAAAACTCCTCAGGTGGTACACACCTGCGATCCTAGCACATGGGAGACAGAAGAAGGAGGACCCGTTCAAAGCCATCCTAGGATATATACAACTTTGTCTCCCAAAAGACCCCCCAAAAATAGGGCTGAAGAGATGGCTTGGTGATTAAGAGCATGCTGCTCTTCTGGAGGCCCTGTATTCAATTCCCAGCACTTACTTGGGCTAACTGTCCATAACTGCAGTCCCATGGGATCTAATGCCATCTTCTGGTGTGTAGGGAAAATACCCATATACATAAAATGAATAAGTCTTTTAAAGATTAAAAAAAACCAACGAACACCACATGCTAAATGTGATCGACTTTAGGAAACAGCTGAGTTTATTGTTCTAATATTGTATTTTAATATTTTCATAATCAAAGGCTTTTAAGTTTGTTAAATAAGTGGAAATCTCCTTTATTCCACTGTACTATTTGACTTATAGGTGTACAGGTTTTTTTGTTTCCATACTCTGGCGAACATGGATGTTTACTAAGAGTCAGAGGGAGAAGCTCTCACAGTGGTGTGCAGGGCAATGCTCAACCACCAGGCTCTCAGGGAAAAAGCCTTGGTTTATAACACGTGACAACGGCTATGGTGTAAATGCTCCTACCATGGCTAAGTTCTAGCTATGCTGTCACCTAGCAGTCAGGAAAGATGGACCAGCAGGAGCCAGTTCATTAGAGAGGGTCACTTCCGGTGGCACAGGGAGATGCCCTTAAGGACTTCCAATTTGACCTTAAGGACTTCCAATTTGGCCTCGGCCAAGTCTTCACTTAACAGTGGCAACAAATTTCAGGTTGAAACCCTCCCTTCTGCCCCCCCCCCCCCACATGCACACAAAACAATTTCTTAAAGGAAACTATTTTCTTACATACTTGCTGGAGAATGTTTTGTTAAGTGGATCCCATTTTGAACCCATGAAATAGGGCAGCATTCTTCTGGGATAAGAAGAATCACATTAGAAGAGAGATGTCCCCAGCAACAGTGCTTAAATGATCAGTAACGATGAGTCAACTCCCTGCAGGACTCTGCCCTAGCAGTGGGAGCCCAGTGAAGCAGCAGAGATCAAGGATGCTGGTGGAGTAGACTCTCCCCTGCAGGTCTCATCCATCATCCAAGTCCAGTGAAGCCCAGACTTGGCAAGACCACTCCTGTCCTTCCGTTTCACACTCACAGTCTCTGCCACTGTCTGCCTTGGAGATAGCACTAAGCTCATTTCTTCACCATGAAGAAGTCCAGCACTGTGAGTTCCTGGCTTTTCCACCAGCCTATGGCTTCTACATACACATGTGTGATGAAGACAGAAGCCCGAGGGCTTCTCTAGAGCTTGCTCTCTTCCACGTTCTAGGAATACCAGCAGTGCTGGCCTCCCTGAATCCTCATCTCTGCCCCTTCATGACATCTCAGCTGCCTCTCCATGCTCAGAACCTGAGCTGTGAGCTGGCAGCACACAGGGAACACCTCCCAAGATAGCCCTTTCTCCCACACTGCCTGCTGTCTCCTGTCTGTCAATCCCAGCTTTAATATTTTACAGTTTTCTAGTCATTTTAGGAAAGAAAAAAATGGGCCATGAACCACAACTCCACCTAAGAAAGAGTACATGTTTTCTATTTTTATCTGACTATTCATGGTCTCTCTAGAATAAATGCTCCTTGGGGACAGGGGTTCTCGTCAGCTGTGCTGGCTCTATTTCTCGATATCTAGAACAGTTCCCAGTACTTGGAAGACACTCGTTAGATCTGTTAATAAACCCCATTGCTCAAAAGAAATAATTCAAGTGAAAATATTCACATGGAAAGGGATGAGCTTGTCCAAAATTGATCCCTCTTGTGCAGAAGAGATTGTTTTAAGAGAGAAAAATGCACTCTTTGCCTTTATTTAGCTACCTACTTAAGTACTTTCTCACTTATTGAGACAGAGCTTCATGCAGCCCAGGCTAGCCCAGAACTTGCTACATAAACAAAGATGAACTCCTGATCCTTGTGCCCCTATCTCTCAGGTGCTGGGATGACAAGCATGCATCACTGATGCCCAGCTTACAGAAATGTTTTTTCACATTAAGTCTTGAAAATGTTTCCATATTAGCCAACGTGGAACCTTATATGGATTTGTTTTGTTTTGAGATGGGGATCTTATGTTGTCAGACTGGCTTCAACTTCCAGGGTCCTTTGTAGTTGTATAGCAGTCTAAAAGAACACCCAGAGGGCAACGGGGCAGCTGCCCCCACCACCTCTGGGCTGTTTTTCTCCTAAGAGATTCCAGGACTTACACTAAGAGATGAGCTACTGGCGTCTTTGCAGACAGGAAGCTTCCCCAGAACCCTCTCTAGTTCCACTAGCACTTCACTACTCTTTGTATCCCAGAGCCCCAAAGAGCCACCCCCCAGCACTCCCTTCTCCTGTGCAGTGAAAGCACACGTGAAGACCTCCAGCAGCCTCTCACTGTGCCACAGCCACTGATCCATTCCTGCCCTCATCCTGCCTGGCATGTTCTAAGAACGGAACTGATTCCATCAGACATCTCTGTCTCTCCTTGCTGGCCACTCTACCTTGGTCCCCCTTTGCTGGGTCTTCTCATGCCCTGGGCTTCTAGAAATCGGAGTTCTCCTCATCCCTTCCCACCTGAGTCTCCCCTCTGCTCCACTCCACTCTCCTTGGTATCCTCTGTCTGCTCAGGTCCCATCTCTGCTGTCTCCGCCCAGAAAACTCTTCCAAGTTCCTATTTAAATAGTCGTCTGCCCACCGCACAGCATCTCTGCCAAGCCTCTTACCATGCATGGAAAACCTTACTTTTTTATGAAATCCGCCTCCCCTCCTGTAGATGGGGGCAGATGCGCCCACATTCACGCACCTACATCTCAAACTTTTCTCTCTTTCAATTAAAAAAAAAAACCCATCTTTTTCTCCCACCCAACACAGCTTCCCTGACCCAGGTCAACACTCTTTCCCCGGAGTCACAATAGCTGAGCTTACAAACTGACCCTTGCTCTCCACAATAAATTCTCTAGAGGACAGTGGAAGCCGCCCTTTTCAAAACTAACCAGATTTGCCGCTTTGTTTCTCAAAACCCCTCAGTGGTTATAAGACCTCCTTAAAATACAAGACTATAAGCAACACCAGGGGATGGGGTAGAAATGGTTTGGTGTCAAAGACTGTTTAGCACACTGGCGGTCACTGGATATATCCCAAGTACTGCAAAAGCAAAACAACACACGTGCGCACGCCAACCCCACAACCCCACAACCCCACTACCCGGAAGGGTTTGCAGGCACCTGCTCACGCCTACTCCATCTCCTACAGATCGGGGCCTCACTTGCTTATCTACAGTACTTCCTGCTTAAACATGCCAGGCAGACGTCTGCCCTTGCTGCCCCCACATCTGTGGGTTGCTTGTCTCTACTCCTACACTTCACTCAGGTTTCTGCTCAAGCACCTGACCATTCTATCTGGAAGAGCTCCTCTGACCCCCCAGTCATTTATGCCTTTTTGCTGGGCCACATACCCTGGGCACAGGAGAGTACCCTGCATGAGAGTACCTGACCCTTTTTTTTTTTTTTAAAGACAAGGTCTAACTGTGTAACTCTGACTGACCTAGAACTTACTCTGTAGACCAGGCTGGCTTTGAACTCAGAAATCTTCTTGCCTCTGCCTCCTTGAGTGCTGGGAATAAAGATGGATACTGCCACCCTGACTGTGACAGTGTATCTTACATTTACTTGGTCTATTCTATGCTTAGATACAGAATCCAGATATGACCTTACTCACTGAGCATTGACTAGCATGTAGCAAGAGCTCTGTCCTGCACGCACACACACACACACACACACACAGACACACACACACAACATGTACTTACATGGCAGGAACTTGGGAAATCACTCCACAGTGAGCAGTAAGATAAACCCTGGCAGAGTGGCCCAGTGCGAAATGTTAATTAACATTGCTCATACCTTGTAGCTGCAACCCTAAATGAACAGAAAGCAATGATCTTTTTCTAAATATCCAAAGTAATGGGGTTCATTATGGTATTTTCATACATAGGAGAAAATATGAGACCTAAGATTTGGGTGACCTTGCCTTAAGAAAATTGGCAGAGAGTGACATAAAAAGATACCAGATACAGTCATCCAGCCTTGAAGCATGTACAAGCACACACACATATACATACACTCAGACAAGCAGGCAGGCAGACAAGCACGCATGTGGGTGCATGGCACAAACACATGCATGCGTGAGCGCGCGCGCGCACGTGCGCGCACACACACACACACACATATACCCTTTACAATTTTCATTTTGGCTCACAGTTGTGAAGGTTTCCTGCTATGGTTGCTTGCCTCTGTCGACTTGGGTCTGTGCTGAGGCAGAGCATCATGTGGAAGTGGTGTAGTGAGCACATCTGCTCACTTCCTGATGGCTGGGAAATGGACAGACAGAAGGGGCCAGGGACAAGTGTCACCGGTGAGGGAGCAAGAATTTTGAGGACAGTATATATTTATAACACAATCCCACCTATAACATGAAATAATAAATAGTATCTGTACCCCCAGTTCTGATGAGGATTCATGTTGGTATATAGAAATCACCAAGACAGTTACAGAGCCAAGTCTAAATGCTTGATGAATGGTGCCCATGATTATCTTTAGCCCCATTATTGATCAATACGATCAAACACTTTGAAGACAAGTAGAGTGTTTTCTCTGTATTCTCAATGTTTAGCATACTGTCTGGTATCCAGAAAGTATTGCCTGAACTTAACAGCCAACTCTCAACTTCGACAAGCTTCAAGTTACAACACAGAAAGGAATGAACAAGATAACCAGCAGAGGGAGAGATAAAAGGGACAATGAGATAAAAGAGAAGAAAAAGAGGAGAGGAAAGAAAGAAGACCCCATGATTTTACGGCTTCCAGACCTCCTTGGAATGGCTTTATAAGGAGACTCTCAATGCACAAGCTGCATTGAGGGAATCCATTGGCTTTCTGTGGTAACAGTGGATCGAGTCGAGACCCTTGATCTAGAATTTCGCAGCTTTAATATGAAATTTGAGATGTTCCCCCAGTAAATTTCATCTAGCAGTTTACACCAGAATTAATTAGCTTAACTTTTTCCAACCACTAAACCAAGGGTGAGACTGTCTTAACTCGTTCGCTGCAGGCGCCTTCTCTATTTTCCATTGCTCCTTCAGCTTCCCAGCAGTGCGTCCCATCTGAGGTAATTACTGCTCCGGATGGATGGAAACTTTCCTGGTAGGTTGTTCCATTCGCGGCCATTTAGAAAGCCCTGCTTGCGTCAGGCTCTGCCTTCTGGTTGGATAAAGGCGCTGTTACTTCAAACCCCATTTTCTTGGCACCCCATAGTCACACCTCACCGAGTGCACAGAGTACATGCTTTCTAATGACCTTTCAAAGCAAAGTGTTCTCTGTAGCCCACCAACCAGCTCAGGGCATTTGCCTTCCCTCTGAGTCTAAATGAAGTCCCTGCAGGCTCCACTTCCTTCAGACCTCCAATGACTGCAGTAACAATAATAAAATGCCCAATTATTGGGGCTGTCCTATACTCATATAATTATTCCTAGACCCTCATGAAGAAAAGACTGTCATTTATCCCATTTTACTAGTCACAATACTGAGATTTTTAAAAGGTAACTAACATTCCTAGGTTTCTTTTCTCTTCCTTCTAAGAGCTCTGACAAATTAGTCAAAATAGTTTCCTCATTAAAATAAAGTGCTGTAACTGCTATCTTTATTTTATAAAAGCAGGGGAAGAGGGAACAGTAAGCCCATCATGCTTTATGGCCTAAGTCTATCTTCAGCATCCCTGTCCAGGCCCTCTGTCTCTCTCTCTCTCTCTGACTCTGTCTCTGACTTTCTCTGTCTCTCTCCCATGCGGGAGCGCGCGCGCGCGCACACACACACACATACACACACACTCAAGGAGTATATGGTTAACAAGCATACAGAATTAGAATTCAGACCTGACGTCTGATATATACCACTGTTGACTATTCTGGTTAAACATTTAATGAGGCTTTTCATCTAAATCACCCTTCCACCCCCAGCTAAAGAAAAAGCCTGTGAGGCTCTCCTCCATATTGTACTTCTGGGTTTGTGTTTGAAGACCACTGAGGAAAAGTAAGAGACAACAGAAAATCCACAGCAAACCGTCTCTCCGGAAGGCCTTTCATCTCTCTTCTCAACAGATTGTCCCAGCTGGTCAGAGTCACAGTGAAATATGGGTAAGTACTGGGTCTTCTCTGGAAGATTCTCCAGTGTTTTCAGATCTTTGAAAATGTACTGAGCTTGCTGGTAACTCCAGCCTTTTTTCCTTTTCCAATTCAAGGTTATTTTTAAAGCATGCGTGTCATGTCACTTTCCTTAGAGCCGGTTCCCACAGGTTACTCTGCTACATGCACCACACCATGCTCTGCCTGATTTGGACTGTGTTTTTTTGAGGTGAAGTCTGTTGCTGAGGCTGGCCCTGAACTCCTGGGCTCAAGCAACCCTCCTGCCTCAGCTTCCTGGGATGCTGGAACTATAGCATGCTTCACCAGGCCAGGCAGTCAGCTTAGCTTCTTCAATCAACAGAATTTCACTCACCTTTACAGATGTTCATTTTGTAAACTCTCACTAGTAAGAATTATTTTCAAATTCAAACCTAGTGTCATCCACTTTAAAGAGATTCACTTATACCAGATCATTTTAATTTTTCCCTTACTTTTATTTTCTGTGTATGAGTATCTACCTGCATGTATGTCAGTGTACCATATGTGCACAGTGCCCTTGGGGGTCATAAGAGGAGTCAATTGCCTGAGATTTGAGTCAAGAGACTCACAAGCCAGCCACCATGTGGGTGTTATGAGTCAAACCCAAGTCCTCTGGAAGGACAGCCAGTGCTCTAACTACTGGGCAGTCTCCCCAGCTACCACTGGGCCATCTCCCTGTCCCCCACATTAAGTCTTAGTGATAGCATCTCTATCTACCTCTTAAGTTTTTTAAAAGCCTTGATTTAATACATACTTTAAGGAACATTTTTTATATTCAGAAGTCAAAATCTCAAGCTCACTAAAGCATATCAACTAAAAATTGTATTAAACATTCCTGGAACAGGAACAATCATTTTAATCTTACATTAAAGAGTATATAACCATTAATTCATGGCTTTAAAATGATATGGAATTAAGCCCCCCTTATGCCCTAATTGTGGCACCTCAAATTCCCCGAATCAGGAAATAACTGAGAGAATTTAGTTTACCAAGAAAGCATTTATTGAGAATTGCAAAAATGAACCTAGTACAAGTCTGTTGAAAAATACTGAAAACAGTTGTCACCCTATAGTTGAACACGCCTTTACCTGCTTCGCAGAGTAAGTGAGTACAAACCCAGGTCTACTTTCCTGTGACTTCGACATCTGATATAATTCTGTCCATCCTCACATGTAAGAGGGTGCATAAAACACAGAATACTGTTTTACTGGCATACCTCCAGTTATTAGGGAGATATGACAGTCTCACCTTAATTGGCTACTGGTATTTCTTCTTTTGTTTATATCTTGTATCTTTACTGATGTGCTTTTAAAGATATTTAATTTACAAGGTCTTTGTAAATCAAAGTCTCTGTGCTATCATTTATTTTGCAAATGTTTATCCTGATCTGTGGTTGCCTCTTAACATAGCTTATGGATTACAGCCAACCCTGTCACTATTTCCTTCCATGAATTATGTATTTTTGTATTCTCAATTGAAATTACAGTAATATCTCCTTCTATAAATGATCCACCTGGGCTTCATTCCAGTGTAGGCAGCCACCTGCTCTCCTAGTGTTCCATGATGTAGCCCTATATTCTAAAGCTCTTACGATGATCTGTTCGTCAGGAGTTGTGTGTGGCACTTGTGCTTTTATAAACTTAATTATTTCACCCTCATAAGTTTTCAATTGTCTTTCCAAAATGAAAGCTTCATTTAGTCCAACTCATCTTTCAAACTTTTAAAATGATCCTTTTCCAATTTAATCATGTTTTCAATATCACATATGCATGGCATATCCACATGGTGGCACACAGGCAGACATGGTAGCTGAGTTCTACATCCAGATCCATAGGCAACAGGAAGAGACACCAGTCCTGGCATGGGCTTTTGAAACCGCAAAGCCCACCACAGTGACACACCACCTACTCCAACAAGGCCACACCTCCTAATCCTTTCAAATAGCCACTCCCCAAGGATTCCAAGTATGAGCTATGAGGGCCATTCTTATTCCAACCACTCCAACAATGTGAAGATGCTAAAGCATTCTGCAGGCTTCTCTCTGTCCTCACAGCACCCAGGACTTCAGTCACCAAGCTGCAGTAAACCTTAGCTCTTCTCTTTAAAGTATATTCTTTATCCTTCTCCACAGTGGTGCCCTTCGGTTGTGGAGACACCATGGTTATGTGATTTCCAGTAATATCTCTGAAATTATAACTTCTATATATTGCTGGTAAGAATGCTAATTACCATATCATTATTGAAGGCCAACTTGACGCAATTGACCAAATTGTTGATACACGTTTGGCAGGTTCCACAAAGGCTTGTGTCTTGGAGGTTTAGTCCTGAACTTGGCACTATCAGAATGTGGTAGAACATTAAGTGAGGCCAGGGAATGTTGTGGATGGGCCTGGTGCTCTTTGTATTTTGATGCTAATTCTGCTCTTGTGGAAGGGGCTGCAGACAAGGAGTGAGTCACGTACTCCTGTGACTTCATGTGAACCAATCCCCTAATACAGGAGCCAATCACTGGGTGAGTAGGAGGGACTTCTGGATTGGATAGGGGAAGAGAGGAGGAGAGAGAGGGGGTCCTTTTGGGACAGGGACAGCATAAGGGTAAGATGTAGCTGCTAGAGTTTCTCTGTATCATAGCAGATATGCAGGATTCGCCACTGGAAGAATCAGATTTTAATAAGGCTTACAAGATTAGGTTTTAGTTGTTGCACCCAGAGATTGAGTTACCACTGTTTCTGAACTAAGTTTGTGTTTGTTTTCCTTCACATGGAGGTTCGTCTGGGTTCCAGAGAGAAAGGTACAGCGGCAAAGCGTGGGTTTGTCTGATGTGCACTACAATGGCCTTGGGGGGCTGGTGTGGTAGCAACCCACCAGTGGGAACTTAGCATGCTGGCTGGAGAGATTTTGGAGCTCTGAGTCAGAGTCTTCACAAGATAAAACAGATTGGCCATTGCCTGCCAGCGCATGGCTTGCTAAGGCCACCAGGGCAGAGGCACAAGCGTGAGAATGTGCCAACGTGTTTTTTAATATTTCCCACAACAAGGAAATGCCACTCAATGGTAGAGTGCTTGTTGTGCCTGTACATAGCCCCGGGTTCAACCTCCAGCACCACATTATTTAAAAGCCAGACAGGTTTTGTGACTGTTCCTTTTTAGTATGTATGACTGTGCATGTGGCACATACATGCCATGACATCCACGCAGAGGTCAGAAGACAATCTTGGGTGTCAGTTTTGCCTTCTGCCTTGTTTGAGGCAGGGCCTTGGTTGTTCGCCACTCTGTAAACCCATTAGCTTCCAGAGAAACCTATCACCACTGGCACTCTCACACAGATGCCCTGGGCTTCCAGGTGAGCAACTCTGCATCCATCTTCTGGGGTTCTTGGGACCCAAACTTAAGCCCTAACCTATGCTCAACAAGTACTTGGTCCACTAAGTCATCTCCCAGTCCCCACTGGGAGGTTTTAGAGAAGCTGAGGGCATGCCCTTGGAGGGACCGTGGGACCCCAGGTTTCCCCTTACTTTGCAGCCATGAGGTAAGCGCCCCAACTTTGAGGTGGGTGCACATGCTCCTACCATGCTGCTGCTCCCCAGGGGCCTAAAGCTACAGGGCCAACTTAATGAACAAAAGCTCCAAACAGAGGCAAAGCCATCTCTTTCTCTGTATTAGCTGATTGTCTCAGGGACTTCTCTACAGTTATACAAAGCTAATGAAACTGCAAACATAGGTATGCCTTGATTGAAAAACTCTATTCTATTCTAGGATTGATTACACAAGTATAAAAAGAATTTTGAACAAGGAAATGATTTGCTACATTATTAACAGTATAAGTAGTTTAGAAACTGTAAATATTCCAAAACTAGTTAAGTTGATGTTGATACATTCTCACTAGAAACACTAAGCAGCCACAATAAAGACAGGAATGAAGTTGGTCTTTTATATCCCAATAAGGAATTATCTCTATGGCTCAGTGGTTAAGAGCACTGGCTGCTCTTCCAGAGGACCCAGGCTCAGTTCCCAGCACTCACATGGTAAATCACAGCTATCTATAGCTCCAGCTCCAGGGGATCCAACAGTCTCATACAGACATACATGCAGGCAAAACAATGCACATTAAAAATAAATAAATAAAATCATAAAATAGAAACTATCTCTAAAACATATTGTATATAGGTGGTTAAGGTGCAGAAGTGTACATATAGTTTGTGTGTGTGTGTGTGTATGTATGTATATGTGTGTGTGTGTGTGTATGTATATATATACACGCATGCATTGAGACCAGTAGGAAGGTACACACATGAGTACAACATGTAATGAATTAGTATAAAAGTGATGAGGCCAGTGAGATGGCTCAGTCAGCAAAAGTTCATGCTGTATGAGTCAGGTGACCTGAGTTTTATCCCCAGAATCACAAGAATGCCAGATGCAAAGGTGCACATTTGTAAGCCTAGCATTTACGGCATGTGGTGGAGCAGGAGAGCTTCCAGGATGCTCACAGGATAGATAGCCCAGAATACTCAGCAGCAGAAACAAGAGACAAGATGGCAGGTAGAGTGACTCTAGAAACTTGTCCGCCAACTTCCACATGGGCAGCAAGCATATGCACACTCACTTTTACGTGCATGCTATACACTCACAAATGCAAATAAGGAATTTTAAAATGGCAAATATAATAAAAGGAAGTAAATAGTAGTTACATACATAATGTTTTATTGCTCTCCCATGGATGTATAAGATTTAGTAATATGTTTGCCTACAGGGAGAGAGAGAGAGAGAATCTTCACTATAAATTGTTCTGCACTTTCAAAAAAAAAAATCATGCAAAGTCAGGTGTAGTGGTATATAACTACTATCCCAGGACTGGAGAAGCAGAGGTGGAAGAGTTCAAGTTTAAGATTAGTCTGGTCAACATAGGCAGCCCAAGTTACATAGTAAGACCCTGTCTCAAAAAGAGAAATAACCTTTTCACACTGTGAAAATACTGCATATACAAAAGAAAAGCATTTTAAAGGTATTTATTTGTTGTTTCTGATTTTTTCTGACTAATTTCTACACAGCCTCACTCCAATCAAGACAAACAGTCAGCACAAGCCTTATGCAGCTGCAGCTGGGATAGCACAGCAGCATATGGCTCACAGTAGAAATCCATAAACCGTAATGATAAAATGGTAATGCATGAACCAATAAGTCCTGTCTTTGTTGGGGGTTCTAGTGCTGTGAAGAGACACATGACCAAAGCAACTCTTATAAAGGACAACATTTCACTGGGGCTGGCTTACAGTTCAGAGGCTTGGTCCATATCATCATGGCAGGAGGTATGGCAGCACACAGGCAGACACAGTGCTGGAGAAGAAGCTGAGAGTTCTGCATCTTGATCCGTAGGCAGCAGGAAGTGAACTTGGGCTTCTGAGACCTCAAAGCCCACCCACTAGTGACACATGTCCTCCAACAAAACCACACATGCCCCAACAAGCCATAGCTCCTAATAGTGCTATCCCCTACCGACCAAGTATTCAAACACTGGAGTCTGCAGGGCCACCTATCCAAACCACTGCAGTCTCTTATTATCAGATGATTATAATCAGCTGCATGAGCTATATTATAAACGGCTGCAGTGAAGTTTGCTCATGCCAGCATTACTGCACTATAAACGACAGGCGGTGCACTGTCACTAGACAGCAGGAATTGTTCACCTGCATTTTGATCTGTGAGGCTACTGTTGTGCATGCAGTCTCTTAACCAAAATGCCACGCACTCCATGACTGCTTTCTCTCATCATGAACAGTATAGGCTCATGGGTCAGCTACAATAAAATAAAGCCTATGAAAATAAAAGAGAACGTTCTTATTTGTTGTATTTTGTGGTTGTTCTTTAATGGCTGGTGCTAGGCTGTTATGGTGTTGGGATGAGTTATGGTGGATGGCCCCACCCCCATGGATATGCTGGCAGCACTAACTAGATTCAGAGCATTATTTAAAAGGAAACAAATGAATTTCAAGGTGTGAGAGGGGCTTGGTGTGGGAGTCAGGGGGAGCAAGAACAGGAGATTCAAGGACAATAAAGATACACTGTACACATGTAGGAAACTGTCAAAGAATAAATAAATACTCTGAAAACGAGATCGTTATTCCAGGGTCACGTGGATCTCTGCAAACATGGAGAAACACAGGTGACCTCTGCATATTCCTCATGCAGCCGGTTCCCAATGACGCTCTGTTCCTTTTGAAAACTTTGCACTCTGGTCTTTAACAGTTTCCAGATACGAGATTGTGTTATTTCTAAGTAGGGATAGTTTTTACGGCTTCCTTTCCAGGACAGGTGCCTTCTCCCTTAAGAGCTATGCATTATTCAGGCTGCTATAATCACCCAGACAACTTCAAAAACCCACACTGCTCAGAGGCAAGCCAATGTGTCTCAAATTTCTTAGATTTGTTCACTTACACAGTATACATACATGAAGGATCTGTCACAAAACAGAGGCCAGAAATGCTTTACGTTTAGTACAGCCTCACATGGCGGCACATGCGCATGACAGCTGAGAAAGTGGAAAGTACTTATCTTTCAAGTATTGAGTAGCCTGTCAATTATACATATTGATGCAGTTAGCCAGGCTATTCTAATTTCCTTTGCCATCTCCTGGCCCTAGGTGCCGGAGCCTGGCGGGCGAATGTAAGGAGTGAGCACTCCCTGAGCACCGCCATGCTGTTTCAAGTCCTAATTCATGAGAATAACCATAAACAAGGCTTGGGGAAACTGCAGGACTAATCCCCTTTGCCACAGAGACCCAGTGCTCCTGAACATTTTCTAAGAGCTGCCTGCCTCGGTTAGGGAAACAGAATGTGACATCAGAATAGAGTTTACAGACTGACTCAGAAACAAACGAATCTGTCTGAATGTGGACATAAGGCATGACTGTGGTGTAAGTTCAGGTCTATAAAAGCCATGTTACATATGTCGCAGATGGTAACTTCTGCTGAGGGAGTCGGTCTCTCCTGCCATGAGGGCTCCAAGCACCCAATGTGGGTTTCAAGCTTGGCAGCAGATACCTTTAACCTTCTAAGCCGCTCACTAGTCCTAAACCTCCTTTCAATTAAAAAAATATATAGACATTTCAGATTTAAATAGTTTATAGTTTAGGGCATGTGACCTCTACATTTAGACAAATGCTCTATTAAAACTAAGAAGGCAGGCAGCACATTTGTTCATGCATATTTACACAATGGGACTGATGCACACAAGAACTCACAGAGACTGAGGCAGCAAGCACAGGCCTGCACAGGTCTAAGCCAGCGGGGGTCCCAGTGCTGAGAATGAAAGTGGATATAATCCCCATCCCTAACCCAGAAGCTCCATCCAACTGATAATCACTCTCAAAGGAAAAATTCATTCTCTCTAACGAGTCTCACTGGGTATACAAACCATGCTTAAAGGTGGGTCCCACCAGGCAGCTGATGGCCAACACATAATGTACTCAGAACACTACGGTATTCTTTTGCCTCACAATACTTTGTCTAGACTTTTTTTTTTTGACTTTACAGATCTTTTGCTTATTGTGGTGGTTTGAATAAGAACGAATGGTGGTCCCCACGGGCTCATATATTTGAATACTGAGTAGGAGGTATGACCTTGTTGGAGGAAGCATGTCACTGGAATGGGCTTTGAGGTTTCAAAAACCCAAGCCGGGCCCAGGGTTGCTCTCCTCTCTCAGCCTGTGGGTCAGATACAGCTCTCAGCTACTGCATTGTGAGCTGCCCAATGTGGGTGGGGCTTCTGGACGAGCAGGAAACACTATTAGTGCCTGAACCTTCTCTCCAGTCCTAAACACCATTGATAGACAGACAGACAGACAAACACACACACACACACACACACACACACACACACACACACAATCTGAAACAAAAGCAAGAACACTAAGCTTGTTAGAAAGGTAAATGTTCATCTTAACATAATCCAGAATTCAGCCAACCATTATTTTCCTCGCCTCTGGCATCAAGCAAAATGGATTCACATTGCTGATAAGCTACTGACTATTGACAGGCTACTGAGGAGTTATGGGATAACCGGTACATTCCCTAACCAAGCAGGTGGCCTGTCAACACATCCTTCCTCCATTTCACTTGAGGCTTTGCACAGCTGTGACCCGCCACTGCCGTTACCCTGGTCACTTCTCCACAGCCCTTCTCACAAAGCGCCCAGCCTCGGGGCTGTCACACTCTGCCCTAGTCCTAGCCCTCAAATCTATTCATAGCTTGTCCAGAATGGCTCGTCTTGGGGCTGGAGAGATGGTTCAGTGGTTCAGAGCACTGGCTGCTCTTGTAGAGAACCCGGGTTCAGTTCCCAGCACCTACAGGGCAGCTTACAACACTCCAGTTCCAGGGCATCCAATCCCCAGTTGGCCTACACAGGTATGTATATGGTATACAGACATGCAAACACTCTACATAAAACAAAACTATAAATTTAAGTGGTCCATCTGATGTACTATGTTTACACCCTTTCCCCTCTTCATATAGCTAAGGCTATCTCAAACTCCATGCAGAAGAGGATGAGCTCTTGATCCTCCATCTCTCATCTCCCATGTACTGAGATCACAGAGTACACTAGCTGCAGCAGACAAAAGTGTCACCGTGTGGGGTCCAAACCAGTGCTGTGCCTTCTTCCCCACCATGAAGAAGAGTGGAGTTCCCTTCCCTGTGGTCTAGTCCCCCGCTAGCTTTGCTAGTACCCAACACAATGGCAGAGACCATGGTGATTTCTGAAAGCCATGGCTCTCAGTTCACTGACCTCTGTACGTGCAAGCTCCAAAGACTTTGTATAGCATCTGCCCTCAGAAACCAGCCAAACTGGTCTGTACTGGTCAGTAACCAAACTACTGGCTGTAGGTGCCAGATTTATATTTGGGACCTGAAGGTTCTCTGATGAGTCCAACCTTCAAGTCCCCTAGCCCAGTCACATGTAACAACATGTCTCCAGGATGACTGCATCCCCAGTTGCTTGGGTCCACAGCCCTTCAAGGTTTTTCAGCCCCCAGAGTATAGAACAATCTATGGGGTGTCCTGTTTCAAGTACACAGAATGTCCCAGCAAAATAGATGCTTATAAATCACTAACTGGAGGTAGATATTAAACTAGAATCAATAACTTTGACAGAATTCCAATAGCCAATTGTGAGTTCCAGAACAATTCTACACACACAACATTGAGTCAGACAGTTGTTTGGGAGGTCTTCTGCTTTTTTAATTTTGGTGGGTTTGTTGAGACAGGGTCTTGCTCTGTAGCCCAGGCTGGCCTCAGATCTGCAGTGATTCTCAGCCTTCCCCATGTGTACTGGGATTACAGGCATGAACCACCAAGCCCAGGTGGCTGGTGTTTTAGTTTTAAAGAAGTGGTATATAACATGCACCTGAGATGGATGAGATTTATAACATGAATACATTGGGTTTTCTGAGGCAATGTTTCTCATGTAGCCCTGGCTGTCCTATAACTTGCTCTGTAGACCAGGCTGGCCTCAAACTCAGAGATCTGCCTGTCTCTGCTTCCCAAGCACTGGTATTGAAGGCACGTACATCACTGCCTGGTGAAACATGAACATACATTAATAATAACTTAACTGTAGTTAAAAGCCATTTCAGGGGAAGGGGAAATTCCAGATGGTTACACTGGTAAATTTTATGAAGTGCTTTTGGTTTTTTAGCAATGAGACAGAGTCTTTCTATGTATCCCAGGTTTTCCTGAAACTCAAAGATCCAGTTGCTTCCTTCCTGAGTGCTGGGATTAAAGGCATGTATCAATATACCCACTTACCAAACGTTTTTAAAGAGCTAACATCAATTAAATAATCCCTGTAGAAAATAGAAAATAGAAGGTACTCTTCCCAACTTGTGGAGTCAGCATTAACCTGATACCTAGCCAGACAAAACACAAGAAAACTACAGAACAAAGTGAGAAAACAAAAAAACCACAGTATAGTCTTGCCTATAAAGATGTGTACAAAATGCCTCAAACACAGGTATTAGCAAATTAAATCCAGCAATACATGCAGACAATACACCACGGCCCAGTGGAATTAACCTGAAGAACACAGGGCCTGTTCAAGATTCCCATGATGTCAATAATCTAAAGAAACCCCCAAAAATTATATCAATAGATACAGAAATAGTTGACATATTTAAAAAAAAAAAAAAAGCTGTCAGCAAACTGAGAAGAACTTGCTCACGCTCACCAGACTATTGGTAAGCATCTCCTACTAATGTGACTGAAATGCATCCCCTCAAGACTGAGAAGACTTGGTGGTCTCAATTCAGCAAGAAAAAGAAGACAGGACGCAGAGGAGGAGGACAAAACAAATTGTCCCTCTGCACAAGAGCACCACTGTCTACAGAGAGTCCACTGAAACAAGTAGAACTTGCTACAGTGGGGAGACTGGCTGCCAGAGGCTGTGCTAAACATTGCACCTGCTCTGGGAGCCATTAGTCACATCTCTTCCTCTGTTAAAATTCATAATGTGGGGCCCAAGACGGTGGTGCACAGATCTCTCTAAGTTTGGGCCATCCAGGGCTACTTAGTAAAACACTATCTCAAAGCAAGCAACAAAAAAGCCAGGCTAGTAGCTCACACCTTTGATCCCAGCACTCGGGAGGCAGAGGCAAGTGGATCTGTGAATCTGAGGCCAGCCTGGTCTATATATTGAATTCCAGGACAGACAGACAGACCTACATAGTGAGACTCTAAACACATACACACACTCATAGTGAAGCAAATAAAGTCAGTTTTACTGCATGTTAAATAAATTACATTCCTTCAATATTCTACCATTCAAGAATGTTGTCCAAAAGAGGTCGGTACAAAGAACTACTCTCCAAAAACATGACGTCAATGTGATGGCTGTCATCCTTCCACAGCCCCTACCCCTACCAGGCAACACATTTCTAACAAACTAATGAAAATGCTACAGCTAATCGGGAAGTCCCAAACTAAGGACATCTAAATCTGACAGTGTATGGTCTACATGCCCTGAAAATGTAAATTCTATATGAAAGCCAGATAGAGGTGACAGTGCATTCCTGTAATCCCAGCTCGTGGGCAGGAGAGACAGAAAGTTCAGAAATCGGACCTCATCCTTGGCTATATATATCCAGTGATGACCAGGATGGTCTATAAGAGACCTTGTCTCAAGAAAAATGCAAGTAAATTAAAATAGTTTCAATGTTATTCTAATGGCTAAGTTATATCAGCAAAAGGAGAAAATCTCAGATACCAGAAAAGCAGACAGAAGACCAGATGCAGGCATGTTGAGCCCTTCCCAAGCTGGAGAGAGATCCTTGCCCATCACTGGGAGTTAATGACAAAGCATGAGGTAGAAAGTTAGGTATGGGGGAGCAGGGATCATCACTCTACTTATTCCTGAAGCGTCTGTTCTGTCATCCTTCAGGGGCTGGGAAGCCTAAAGCTGTATTTTGGTTTGGAGAGATAACTTAAGTCTGTAAAGTGCTTGCTTTAAACACATGAAGCCAAGCCCCAGGACCTATGCGGTCAAGGGAAGAGCAAGTGGATGTGATGGCACATTTGTAACCCTAGCACTACAGAGACAGAGACAGTGTCTAGGAACGCACTCCACATCCAGGTATGTGGAGTGTGACCTCAGCCTGGGTCAGGACAGAGGGGCATGATTCTGAAGCTGAGTGTCAGGGAAAGTATATGGATTCCAGAGATGACGCTCCTCTAGGGACAGAGTGTCTGAGGACAAAGCTACTAAGGAACCCAGATCACAAGCAGTAGGAAGGAGAATTCACTATAAGCAAATGCAATAGACAAAACAGAAAGAAACCAAACTCCAAAGTCGTCAGATAGCAGGGTTCTTTTGGAAGAAAGTTGAAGAAAGCTACAGCAGTCCAAAACCATTTGAACAATTGAAGGCTGAAATGGGATCAAATAGCCCTGCTAATGTATAACTAAAAACAAAGGTCTTACGCTTTTTCCCAGAAAAAGTCACAGTCAGAAAATCAGATAGCAATCTGAAGGAAGTCTGGAAACACTCACCAGCCAAACTAGATCAATAATCCACTGTCAGCATTGGAGATGTACCAGACACCAGGCTCCAAGAAAACCTAAAGCCACCATCTCAAAGAAGAGATGCACCAGTTGCTTGTTCAGTGAACATTTCTTGAGTATCAAGATCTGAAAGCCAATTAAAATAAATCCAACAGGAACAAGGGACAGGGACAGAATGGGGAAACAGCTGTACAGGACATTCTCTTGGTCAAAGGACTCTGCCTCGAAATACCTATGTGAGGAAAGAAAGCCCACGCCGTAAGAATCCACTTACCTCCTGAGCACATGCTCACCCTGGTGAGGCTGTAATTTTGGCCCCCATTTTCTAGAGGAACATTAAGCGGAGAGAGATTAACTCAGTTTACCATAGCTGCAGAATGACAAAACCAAGGTTCAATTTCCAAGGCTTTTATGGGCTGAGGTACACACCCGGCATGCTACAGAAGTGCTGATGGGCAGAGAATCACATCCCACTCACGGGTAGGCACATGCAAGTCAACCTGCCAGCAGAATAGGCACTAGCTCCCAGGAAAAGGTTAACACCACACCACTGCGAAGGAGGGCACCCGAGCAATCTTTAGCAACTGTATTTACATTGGGAGCAAGGAAAGATTGCCCAAGAAGGAAACTTCTGCCCTCTGAAAGCTTCGTCTACTTTAGACACAAGGATTATTTGCTCAAATCGCCCATACTCATCTGCTCAGAAATTATACTATAAATGCATTTACAAATACTTATGTACAGCAGATCTAACGGAGGTATCTGTGTACACATGGGGATAGAGGAAAGCTAAGTTAAATTTACCTTTAATCTATGGAGAAAATGGCTTGCTAATAACAGAGTTCAACCAGCACTTTAAAATTAAGAGTTACGGACGCCATCTGTGGTGGCAGATGCTTACATCTCACCATCGCAGCCAAGGGAAGAGGGTCCGGTTTGAGGCAGCTGATACAGAAATCCTCTGTAGAAAAGGGGGAGAGCACATCACCAGTTAAACAGTTAAGAGCTTTTCTAAGGAGCCCTGAGTACCTGAGAACATTGATGTACAGATCAAAATGGGGTATACACTATTCTCTCTCATCTCCTACACTGCCAAGTGTCTGCTTGAAAGTTTAGTGGAAATAGAAGGTGCTGTCAGGCTGACAGTGACAAGTGACACTGGTCCTAGGGTCACTTGTCACCACAAAGCACCAGAAACTTTATAGTGAAATGGATGAAGAGGACATTAAATAAAAGCCAATGCTTGCTGGGAGATGGCCTGGAGATTACAAGCATTTACTTCGGTGGCAGAAGACCCACATTTAATGTCCATCAACCACACCGGTGCAGATCACAACAGCTTGTGACTCCCAGTTCCAAGGGATCTGATGCCCTTCTTTAACCCATGCAAGCATCTGCAGGTACACAGTACACAGACACATACACTCTACTCAGGTACATACATATCCCAATACGTAAGTGAACTATTCTTTTATATACAATTAGTCACAACCACTCCAAGAACCCATATAAATCAAGTATATTCTCTAACATAAAATGACCAAATAAACCTTTATTTGCTGAAGCAATCTGCGCCTTCCACCACACTAATCCCCCCAAGGGATAAAAAGAAAGACAACCACATCTAAGCGTTTAGAAAAGACCACAGTTACTCACCAACGAGAAATTCAGCTTCCCTGTTTAGAGCTAAAAAACAATGTTATCTGAGCTATTTAAAACTCCAGGACGGCCTGAAGGTAGTAGAAGGGTCCCGTGCTCCTCCTGATGAACTTGTCCGGCATGGGACAGAAGCCTGCTTGCTAGATGGACAGAGGCTGCTTGTGAAGGCAGACTTGCTCCTATCCCCTCGTGGAACACGGTTTCAGAATCTAAATTGGACCTGCCTTGTCCACTCAGGAAGCCAAGAAAATAATAATAAGAAAAAAAAAACCAAAACCAATGTGTCTTCCTACAAATGCCAATGTCATCTGGCATTCAGAGTTGCCGTTGAGTGCTTACTCTGCGTTTTATGCCTAATGCCCCTGATCTCCTTAATTTATCTTAGAGTTCAAAACCTTCCCTTTTGAAAGCACCTGTTCACGGGTGACTTCTGAAGACATTGAGGGGATGTTATTAAGTTCGGCTTACTAGAAAACAAGCTGACCAACACACCGTAATGGCTTCCAAACCAGAGTCAAAACTCTTACCCTTGATTGTGAATGGAATAGTTCAATGTTAGTTGTAAGTAAGTACAGTTAACTCAAGGAGAAAACACATTTTATGAAGAAAAGCTTTTGGTTAAAATGCACTTGAGTTTTGTAAAATTAGCAAATCATGCTCTAAGTCCACTAGATTGTGCTATAGAACCTGGACACTTCCTAAAATTGTAGCCAAAGTGTCAGTGTATCCACACAAGACTGCTCCCTCCAAGGAAAAGCACATGCCTTAGATGTCTATAGGTTGGGAGTGGATTTCCTTGTGGCCAAATGAAGCCACTTTGGCAACATTTGTGTTAATTTCCATTAAATCAGGTTTATGTCAAAATGTATCAATGACTTATGACAGTCATTTCCACATCAAATAAGGTAATATGTACAGTAGCTTCCAGAACTGCCCATGGCCATGCTTCCGGCCTACAATCCCAAGGCCTCAAAGAAGACAATGGCTATGGACCTGACTCCTATTTTGCTTTTTAGACCTTCCATTTCCTCTGTGTTTGAGAACAGTGTTTGTCTCACACTTCATGCAAGTATCAGCAGTGACAATGTAAAACCAAAGAAGCTAATGTATGCAAGGTACTAGACCATCTTAGTCCCATTCTCACCACAGTGACAAAATAGTATCAATGCTCGTCCCAAAAATAACAACCAACCAACCAAAAACACCTGGGGCTGGAGAGAAGGCTCAATGAGCAAAAGCACTTGCTACACACGCTTGAGGACCTGAGTTCAGATCCCAGCACTACATAAAAGGGATAGGCATGGCCACACACTGAACCTCCCCCCACTATGGGAGGTAGAAACAGAAAGACAGCTGTAGCTTGCTGGCCACCACCCTATCTCAACTGAATGAGGCAGAGAGTGATAGAACAGGGTACCCAGTATCACACTCTGGCCTCCACATATCTTTGTACACAGGGAGGGTGGTGAGAGAGAGAGAGAGAGAAAGAGAGAGAGAGAGAGAGAGAGAGAGAGAGGGAGAGAGAGAGAGAGAGAGAGAACACACAAGAACAAAGCTGGGCCTTTAAACCCAGGATCTCTGTGATTTCAAGGTCAGCCTGGTCTACATACATAGTGAGTTCTAGGACAGCCAGAGCTATGTAGAGAGCTCCTGTTTCAGAAAAACAAAAAAACCAAATCAAACCAGCACCCTACAGGAGTCATCTTAGGGAAGCAGCGGGAAAACACACAATGCACACACAGCACAGTGCACTAGTACTTCGAAATCCTTGTGCGTTAGCACCCCACGAAACCTACAGTTCTCAGTGATAACTTCTTGCTTTCTTCCCACAGTCAGACCCCAGGTAGTTTGCCTCGTCTCTCTCCCTTCTGTAAGTCGTTCCTCTCTAGTATGCTCAGCTAACTATTTCACCCCCCTCTCCTGAGACTCATTTAACACAAACTAGGGCAGATACCAATTCCCTGGGTCAGAAGAGGGAGCAGAGTTGTTCTTATACACTGCGATTCTGTGCCGTTTTCTGTATACAGCACTGGTCTTTTAAACCTACAAATCACCACGCATGAGGTGTCACATTTTAAAAACTTGGTCTGGAGCTCTCGCGCTGGCCAGCCTTCCACTGAGGCCCTCATTACTGTACAATTATTTTGCACCAAGCAACCAGAAACTCAATCAAATGCAGTTTTTCTCACTTGTTGGAGCCATGACTAAACCCCACAGCTCGCTATTTTCAGACTCACCAACCTCATGGGACACACCTGCATTACTCTTTGCCTAGTTGTCTCTTGAGGGCAGACTTGCCCTTGCTCACAGGCCCCTCTCTCACTCAGCCCATCTGTAGATGTGAGTGCGGAGGCCTCTCTCCTTTTCCTGTCTTCCAACATTTGCTACTTCCGGAGTGGTCCGCTTTCTGAAGCAAAGGTCTTTCTGGTGCAAGGCTGGCACTCGAGGTCTGTCAGTGAACAGATGCTGTCTACGATGTTTACTCCCCTCCGAGTGATGTAAAGGTATGGCTCTTTTACAAGTTCTGGGATCAGGCTCTTGTTATTCCTGAACCCTCTCCGCTGGCCTCAGCTGTATCAATCTCTCGGCTGCTACTATGGCACCCCCACCTTCCTTCTACCTGAGTCCCTGTCACAAGTAAGGCCCTGCTCTGGAAATACAGCAATGGCTACGGAGGTAAAATCCCTGCCCTCAGAGGGCTTACATACTAATAGGTGGGACACTCATACTCAGTTCAATCTTTACTCTGAATCTATACTGATGGTTTTCATTCTATATTGATTCAAATGACTGTCTGGGTGCCCGCAACAGATCATCTGAGAAGATAACTAACCAACCATTCCTCCCCCCCACACCCTGAGGGCATTCCATGGTTCATGGAAAAACAGTTTATTTGTGCTCCCTCCACCCTGAGCTGATTCGGCCGCTTGCCTTTATCTCCAGAATCAGCAAGTCTGGGCATGGTGGCACAGGCCTTTCATCCCAGCATTCAGGAGGCAAAGGCAGGCAGATCTCTTGAGTTCAAGACTTGGTTTATACAGGGAGTTCCAGACCAGCCAGGGATACACATTAAGATCCTATCTCAAGGGGAAAAAAAGAGTCAGCAGAAGGGACTCCTTCGCCAACTGCAGGCTAGACATTGCAAGGCATCAGAGATTCCACTCTGAAAAGCAGATCCCGTGTAAAGACGCCTTTCCTGTTAGAGAGAAGAGCATAAGGAGAAAAACCTGGAGGAGCCGGCCCACGTGGCAAGGGAGGGCCAAGTGCTGATGAACCACGTCAGGCCAGGAGCCCACTCAGCAAATGCCACCAGGAGCACAGACAAACAAGTCATCTTTAATAATGCCCTGAACTATCGGATCAGGACAGTGATAACAGCTGCTCTGCTAAACTGTACCTGGGAAGTTGTTAGTCAGGGATAATCAGAACCTCTTATTAACCAAAGCCAGGAACCCTATCATCTATACTTTAAAAACATCTTTCATTGATCCATTATTGTTAGGCAAAAGTAAATATTCAATCAAATACTTGAATATTTCTAAAAGTAGATTTGAAACGTCTAAAGACCAGTCTTTCAAGCCATTTCTGTGTATGTACACAGTGAAAGTACTGGACACATATCAACATTTTTATGAAGTACATACAGATACTGAACACGGTATCATAATAAAATATACACAAAACCCAATTTTTGTATCATCTATCTGTGCGGTTATTTGTGAGCCCTGCACTGCTGCCTCTCAGCGGTAAGCTGCACGTGCAAACTTCCTTGGCCATTCTCCATGCTGCTCTGACTCCCTTCCTGGCCTCTAGTTCCCTAAACTCCTTTGGTTTTCTCCTTGGAATCTCCTCCAGATCTTCTACTGCCTGCTTCCATCTTTTAAACATGACTCTCGTATTTGACATTCACCTCTTAGGAGTCCCCAACACTAGAGCTGCGAGCCACCTGACACGGTGCTCGGAATCAAACCCAGGTCCTCTGCAAGAACATACGTGCTCTTAACAGCACCTCTCCAGCCCTCTATAACAAGTTCTTAATAATTAAAATCAATACCTGAACTGAACGTATGAGCCACAAAATATGGCTCTCTTTCAACTATTTTATTTTTTTTTCAATTTTATTTTATATGTAAGAGTGTTTTGCATGCATGTATGTTTGTGCACCACTTGTGTGCCAGGTGCCTGATGCCAGAAGGTGGCATCAGAGCCCCTGAACTGAGTCACAAACAGATGGCTGTGAACCACATCAGCTGGTGCTCTTAACCTCTGAGCCATCTCTCCAGTTCCTCTTCTTAAATCTTGAGTTGGAATGATTAAATAGACGGTGTGAAGTCATTTAAATCTGAGTAGGCGTGAGACAGCTTGGTGGGTGAAGGTGCTTGCTGCCAAGCCCAATGACCTGAGTCTGCTCCCTGGAACCCATATGGTAGAAGGAGAGAAGCAGCTCCTGCCATTTGTTCTTGGACCTCTGCAGGTACGCTTTGACACATGAATACACAGACAAAAATGAATGTAAAAAATAAAGCTAAGTAGTAATTGGGTGTGGTGGTGTACACTTTTGATCCCACCACTCAGAGGCAGAAGCAGAATTACCACTGAGTTCAAGGCCAGCCTGGTGGACATAGTGAGTTCCTGGCTAGCCAGAACTAAAAAGTGAGATCTTGTCTCAAAAAACATATAAATAAACAAACTTAACTAGAGCTGAGGGTATAGAGCCTTGGCCTAGGGTAACTGAGGCTCCAGAATTTAATCTCCAGAATGGGAGTGGTTTAGGTAACTTCATGGTTGAGAAATTTTTAACATTTAGCTCCTCCCTTCACTTGCAAATTTTCTGCACTTTGGGCTAATTTTTATTTTGTTGTTGTTTTGTTTTGTTTTTTCAAGACCGGGTCTCACTATATAGTCCTCGCTGTCCTAGAACTCCCTTTGTAGACCAGGCTGTCTTCTGAGTGCCTGGGATTAAAGGCATGAGCCACCACATCTCACTTAGATTAACTTTATTAACGTTAATTTTCCAGACGTTCCAAGGTTTACCCATTTTTTTATATAAATTTATTGAGTGTAAATTCAAGTCATAGTTACACTCCACTGCAGGAGTGAGCTTAAACTTTATTCCTAAACATTAAACACCGAAAGTGTTGCCTTCTAGCTCCCAACACAAGCATTCCTAGACTCAAGAATTACTTGTTTCCAGCTGCTCAGACAAAGAGTCAAAATCCATACACTGATGAAAACAGCTGGCTAAAAAGCCCTAAAGCCAGACACCTAGCTCCTAACCAAAGCTTAAGTACCCGAGACACATGCAGCAAGACACAGCTAGCCACCACTAGCAGCAAGACACAGCTAGCCACTCCCACTCCAACCCCTCAAGCTCCAGGGAAGCTGCTTCTCCATCCCGAAGAAGACTGGCAGTGGTCTCCAATTCTCCTCCCTCCACCACATCTCTGTGGGAATTTGCTGGCCATTCAAAACCCAGTAAGAAGGAGCCCTGAAAATCCTTCATCTTCCTGAGACAGAACCATTACAGTCGTCCTGTGTCAAGCATTTTTTGTGTCATGACTACTGCAGGCTTCAGGCCAACCTGTAGGACAGACACAGTCCTTGTCTTCTGTGGAACTCACAGTCTAGTGTGATGGACCAGTAACAAACAACAGGATCGGTGTGGTAGGAAAGAACAGCAGCAGGCTGCTAACAGATGAGCCTTGGGGAGGGCCGACCAAGGCAAAGGCCCCGGGATAGTGGCATCTAAAAGAAATCTGAAGGGCACGAAACTCCCAAGGTTTTTTTCTTTTTCCTGTGCGTTTGCACAAGTAATTTTTTTTTGGTCAAGCAGGTTGACAATAGTTCCAAAATGGGATGTTTCTTAGTATGTGGCTGCCATGTTAAAAATATGAGAAAAACATACACATTTCCATTTGCCCTCTACCCTCACAATGAGGCTGCGCCTGACACAAAGCAAAGCTGGGTCACCTCAGTCATCCCCTCCTAGATTAACCAACAGGTAGTCACCCTCCAGCCAGGATCAGCAGAGCAATAAACCAGACATGTAACCAATAAATACATGTAATTCGAAACCAAGGCTTTTCCGATGCCTAAGGGCAGCGTTCGACAGGTGACCGACCAGCACACAAGTGATTTAAGAAGTACAACTTCTGCTCCATTCCTCTGGAAGTACAGGAGGCTACATCCTCCAAGAAAAACAGAGAACCAACAAATGACACAGGGTTCCAGACAGAAGGATTCCACAGAAAACAATACCACGAGAGTGCTTTTTTTTAAAGATTTGTTTATTTATTATGTATGAGTACACTATCATTGTCTTCAGACACTCTAGAAGAGAGCATCATATCCCATTACAAAAGGTTGTGAGCCACCATGTGGTTGCTAGGAATTGAACTCAGGACCTCTGGAAGAGCAGTCAGTGCTCTTAACTGCTGAGCCATCTCACCAGCCCACCATGAGAATTCTTTAGCTACCTTCTGGAGGTAAGATCCCCAAAAGAGCAGGGCAGAGGCCAGAGTAGGGTGCAGTTCTAGAAGCCATGTCTCTCAAACAGCCAGAAGAACACACACATGAACATGTTGATCATGGGATTCTGCGAAGTGTGGGGAGCTAATGTAATGATGGGAAGAAAACATGAACTCCAGGGCCAGCAAGATGGCTCTGGATGGGAAGCACCTGTCACTCTGTGATATGCACTCATGTACATTATAGCTTTATTCCAAAAAAAGAAAAAAAGATTATTGAGATGACCACAATTTAATTTTTCTTCACAAGGAAACTCAAAGATTCTTAGAATAAGTCACCAAACCACAGCAGAGCTACAGCCTGAGGACAAACTAAGCCCAGGTGAAATGTTAATATCCACAAGAGAGTAATTGAGGAGAGCTGGGCAGACCTCAGCCATTGATGCGCTACGCTCTAGTCAGGCGGGAACAGCTCCTCGGGGAACTGCAGTGGAGCTCACAGACCTTGATCCTTTACTCTTCTTTGTACAGAGACTAGTACAAGAGACTCCTACTCCAATTCCAAGACAACCAATTGCAAGCATGCAGGGCTGGGGCTGTAGCTCAGTCAGTAGAGGGCTTGCCTAGTATGCATGAAGCCCAGGATTCGATCTCCGGCATGGCTTAAATCAGGTGTGATGGTGTGCGCTTATAATTCCAACACTCTGGAGCTGGGTAGGAGAATCAGAAGTCCACAATTGCCCTCAGCTATAGATCAAGTTCAAAGCCAACGGAACACAAGAGTCTATATGAGGTTGTCTTTTAAAAAAATAGTGAATGATGAGGTCACCAACATCTCAAAATGCCAAAACACAGAAGCAGCACAATTAAAGAGAAGGCCAGGGGCTCCTATTTAACATCTGTCGTTTAACAGACCCTTAGTATGCGTCCACCAGTGAGAGTCAAAGAGACAAACATGGTCCCTGCCTCCTTGGAGCTTAGAGTAGAGGGCTTGAGAGCCACCACAGCTAAGCTCGGAAACACTGTAGCAGGAACCAGGAACCTACTGCGCACTTGGGAGTTTGTGGGAACCTGCCTGTCTTCAGTTCTGTGTGATTCCACTTGGGAGTTTGTGGGAACCCGCCTGTCTTCAGTTCTGTGTGATTCCACAAAGTTCACCTTCTTTCCCTTTTGCCCTCCCCCAGTTAATCCGCTGCCCTTCTGATGACTGTGCCTGGAGAACTGCCGCAGCAGCTTTAGTCTGTTTGGGGATCAGACTGCTTCACAGCCTTCTCAGCCCCAAGGCCTTCAGTCCGCTGATGACTTTATGTACATCATTGCTGTTCTCATTAGATCTCCCCCCCCCCTCTCTCTCTCTCTCTGATTTCCCTCCTCTCAAGAGTGTCAATAATTCAGAGTGGCTCTTTTGAAACAAGTGGAATTTCAGGCTGAAAATGGCCCATGGCGCTACTGGAGAGGTGCCAGGAGAGTCTCTCTCTCACAGTGAAAACATATTGCAAACTGGTGATCATAATTATGATCCTCAGAGCAGTGGCTAAATTCCAGAGGGACCAATTACAATCCACCTAGATGTTCTCATCATTTTAACTGGCCACACTTTGCTTCTCTTACTCCATAACCCTAAACTACTGCCTGCCATTTTTTACAAGATGACATACCAAAGACTTTTACCACTGGAAAGAGTCATTGTGGATTATGTCATTTGATGCAGTGGTTTGCAGACCATGATCCAGAGAAGTGCCAACACAAGACATTCGGATACTGTGCACTAAAGAATTGATTTCATGGAGACTTTAGCAGGGGCTCCTCCCACCTCCTTGGTGCTTGTGTATTTGCATGTCTGATTCACTGTGCTGTTGTCACTTTGTGAAGGGCTTTTGTCTTTTTAACTCCAGCCCACAGAGGCCACTGGGGCAAACCTGCTCTAGTAGGTACCTGCAAGTTCATAGCCACTACTCTGCCAAGTTCAGCTGAAGCACATCTATCGGCTCATGCTCAAATAGGATTACACTCGGCTGCACAATACAGCAGGTAAAAGCTTTTCTTAGGTGGGGTGGGGTGTTTCTCCTTGTAGCCCTGGCTGTCCTGTAACTCACTCTGGAGACCAGGCTGGCCTTGAACTCAGAGATCTGCCTGCCTCTGTCTCCTGAGTGCTGGGAATAAAGATGTTCACCACCACATGGCAAGTTTCTTCCTTTTCTATTTGAGGAAAATAGGCAGTTATTAGTCCCCTACCCATGACCACCAAACTGTGTACTCAACTAAGACCTGCACACCTCCAGTGACAAGAAATTTAGCTTCTTTTATGCCGTCATAAGACCTCCATGGTCAGCTGTGTCTTAACCAAATCACCCCCAGCCCCTCACACACACACACACACACACACACACACACACACACACACACGGTGGCTTCTATCCACAGGGTACAAATCTTTCTTTACAACTCTTTGATGACTTGATTATATCGTCACTCAAGCCCTGGAGTCTGCACAGTAAATGCACCTTCAGTTGTTTTTCCCTACGAGGCGTTCTATCATATCACTACCTCTAAACACAGGTCCAAATCCCTGTCCTAGAACTGGCCTCGAGCTATAGCCGTCTCCATCTCAGTGTAAAATAGCACACAACTACTGGCCCCTCCAGTTCTAGATGCAGCAAAATGTAACCTTGTTTTGTTGACACATCACTGATTCACATTTGGATGGGGACCAACACCCGCAAACGCCACCTCTAAGCCGCATGCCTAGTGGCAGTGTCTAGTGCTTACGTCTGTAATAGGCTCTAAGACCAAAACAGAACTGATGTTCATGCCATTAAAACTCACTTTATCATAACTAGGCCATAATTTTGGTTTGACCAAAATATAACTGAGTTCCAGTTTGGACAGGAGCTGCCCTCTAGGTCTCGGATTCATTTCCCTCACTGGATCCAGGGTAAAAGCCCGGTCAGGTTACCTTGTCGGGCCAAACACTAGCACGCATTCCAACTCCTCCATCCAAGTCACAGAAGACCATCTAACACACATTCCTGGAATTCAGTTCTTCTCCAAAGCAACACTATTGGGTGCCTCACCACCCCTTGTCACCACAGTCCCAGGAGACTTGATGCCCCCTTCTAACTTCCATGGGCTGCAAGTATGCACATGCTCACAAACATACATGCAGACAAAACACTCATACACACCAAAAAAAAACAATAGACATTTTCAAATTATTTTTAAAAGTTCTCTCACTGTGAATTAATCAAAAATGCCATTTGGAAAATTAATCTGGCATTAAGATAGAAAGAAAGGAGACAAAAACCAAGCAAAACAGAAGTGCACCCAGGACAGTAAAGGCCCTTGATTTCCTTCATGCTGAGGTGCTCTAGGTACAAAGGTGAGCTAATTGTCCACCTTTTCTGAATCCAAGCTGAGAAGATGGGACACGACAGCTAAGGCACTTAGAATGCTGCCAATCAACCAGGGCACGCTAGCGTCTCAGCTCCACAGACACAAGTATAAACCTGACAATCAACAAGGCATTGCAGCAGCAGAGGCTAACACGGTGACTCCAAACCAGACACTTGCTTGTTTTCTGGGCACAAGACACAGGAGTTTCCTGAACAACTACACTGCATCTCTCCAACTCTCTATACCTGCATAGGCACATAGGAAACAGGTGACCCAGCACCACGCCCTTCACGGTCTCAAGGAAGAAAGTCATTGCTCCAACTGGAAAGCAGCAATGGAATCTGCTTGTAAACTATCACTTTTTAACCAGGGGCTTTTGCTTTGTTTGGTTTGAGACAAGGTCTCACTATGTAAGAACTCACAGATACCTGCCTGCCTCTGCCTCCAGAGTGCTGGGCCTTAGCCAGAGTTTTAATCAGAATCAACAGGAAGTTGCTATTTCTCCTTTCAAAACAAAACTGATCCACCAAGAGAACATGTCTACTTTGGAAACTAAGATAAAGTGTCAGTGAATTAGGAGACATGTTCATTCAAAGCATGGAGACCCTTTATAAGCAGTTTCAAGGGCAAGAGCTAGAAATGTTAGGTCTGCTAACAAATTTAATGCCAAACCTTCTGTAAGGAGAAATACTATAAACAGGAAGCTGTATAAATGGTGAGAAAACACGACGTGAACACGAGGCGCCAGTGTCTGCAGGCGTGCATGCATCAGAGAGGAGACAGTGACAACTCAGGAAACTAGGCAACCACAGTTCAAGGGTCAATATGTGTTCACTCTCACAGAAGAAGCACCAGTTATGACAGTGTTTTTCCTTCATCCAATGAACAGAAACAGTAAAGATGAAAAACCAATGAAGCACAAGAGCATCACTAAAGAGTCTGACGCGAACAGCTGTAAGCAAGAATGAGGTGAGTCTGTATATGTGCACATATGCCATAGACCAAGGCAAGTTTTAAAATGTGCAATACACACACTTTCGATTTTGAAAAACCAAGCACACACTGAATCTAGGTTAAGTGTGTATCTGCACAGATGAAGGTCCAAAATCAGACTAAATTCCAAACAGTGACAACAACAGCCAGGATCTATAGACAGAGTTAAGTGACAGACTCAACTGTACTGGAATGTCTGTTTCCATTTTTATGGGAGCACTTTATTCCCAATAACGTTTTTATTTGTTTGTTTGAGACAGGGTTTCTCTGAGTAGTCCTGGAACTCGCTCTGGCTATAACAGTCCTATAACACTGCTGGCTTGTAAAATAGCACATCTACTTTGGAGAACGGTTCATTTCCTAAAGCGTTAAATATACACAAACATACTGTAAGACCTACAATTTTACTCCTAGACATCTTCCCAGGAAAGATGAAAATGTATCTACCCCAGTGTTTATGCAAGTGTCTACAGAAGCATTCCTCAAGACAGTTCCCAGCCTTCTAACAATACAAACCCCATCAACCAGGAAATGGATAGATGGGAAGTGCCTGAGTTACTTGGGAAAAGGAGTAACTACCGACACATCCTAAACACACCTGAGCCCCCAAACCACTGCACCTGGTGCAAAGAGCCATCCAGAAAAGACTGCATTTACAGGAAGCTTCTAGATAAAGTAGATCTATAGAGAGAGCTGACTAGCAATTGCTTGAACCTGGCAATGCAAGCAGATTGGCTGTAACAAGAGGGAGCTTCCAGGAATAGAGCAAATGTTCCCAAGAGGGATGGTGGGATGGTTTCACAATTCTATAATTTATTGTAAATTGTATAGTAAAAAGGGGTAGATTTGTGGTATATAAATACCACTTCAATTTGAAGAGAGGAGGGGACTCTTGAGAGCTGGGCGGACCCATTAGTCTAGTGTTCACAGTTCCCTGTATTCCTTGATTCTAGGACCTTGTTCCATCACTCTGAGAAGACAGCTTCCTTGGCCAGTCACCTAGAACTTCTCCAGGCACAGTTGGTGCTACTTCCCATCTTTTCAAGGTAACCGTGCCTACCTTTGACACTTCTGGGACTATGTGCATGTGTATCTTGATCTCCTTTACTCCTAATCTGATTAATCTCCTGATGAATTCCTTGGAGGGAGGAAGAATTAGGATATCGTCAGTCTCGCCTTTTACTACATCCCACATACAAAATCTGTAATGCTTTCCTAGTTAGGATTTCTGGTGCTATGATGAATCACCATGACCAAAAGCAACTTGGGGAGGAGAGGGTTTGTTTGGCTTACCCCTCCACATCACTGTTCATCACTGAAGGGAGTCAGGACAGAAACTCAAACAGGTCAGGAGTCTGGAGGCAAGAGCTGATGCAGAGGCCATGGAGGGGTGCTGCTTACTGGCTTGCTCCTCATGGTTTGGCCAGCCTGCTTATAGAGCCCAGGTTTGGCATCACACAATGGGCTGGGTCCTCCTTCATCAATCGCTAATTAAGAAAATGCCCTATAGGCTTGCTCTCTAGCCCAATCTTATGGCGGCATTTTCTCAATCAAGGTTCTCTCTCTCAGATGACTGTAGCTTGGGTCAAGTTGACATAAAACGAGCCAACACAAATACTGAGTTACAAAAACTGTACAGAAAGGCACCATTTAAACAAGACTCAGTTACATGTTATCTGGAACAATGGCAAAATGTTATACTTTTAAAATTCCTAGGGCCAACAGGATGGCAAGGTATAGCGTGAAGACCTGAGTTCAATCCCCAGGTCCCACAGGAAAGAACTTACTCTCACAAGTTGACCCCCCCCCATGCATATACAAAATAAAATGAAAAGTTTTAATTACATTTTTTAATTTAAACATTAAAAAAGTCCTACCACCCTCTCATCCAAAGAATTATCTAATTCACCTACAATTTTTCAGGAAACATTTTAGTTTATTAATTCCAGGGATTTCCCCCCAATTTAAGCAGACACATATAGATGTTGCATGCCATATTTCACTATTTTTAAACACAGACAAATGTGTGACAAGTGAACAAGAAATCTACCAGCTGCCTGGATCTTAATGAGCTATAAGAATACAGGACTCCATATACCACAGCCAAGTCCTAATTTTAATCAACACAAAGGACCCCACTAGAAATGTATCCAACGTGCCTGCTGGTAGGACTCAGCCTAGATTGAAGGATTCTGCTGCGACCATGGTACCTGTTTCTAACATCGCCACCACCTGCTGATCTTCCCCAACAGAGGCAGCAGACGACATGGCTTAGAAAATCCTCAAGAAACTTCAGCAACCTCAAAGTGTGGACATCAGTTTTCTGCTTCTTAAATAACATCTGCAAATCACTGCTCTTCTTTTCAAAGAAGACTGCAATTTATTTTCAACCCAAATGCCTCACAGAGGCAGAGTGTATCAAGGCCACTCACTGCTCACCATAAAAGTGCTGATCTGTCACCTTAGAAGAACAAGCTTCAGGAAAGCAGGACCATGCTGCAGGAAGTCGATGTCGCTCACCTACAGCTGCCTCTAAGGAGGCAGTCACGAGAGTACTACATTCAGCTGAGGGGAACCACATGCATCAACAGAACTTGGGAGGCAGACCAACTACAACAGGGGCATTCTGATTTAGACTTCCAAAAAATAGTATGAAATGTCTGTAATTTTGCTAAATATAAACCATCCAACTTGACAGTAAGAGTCAGGAGAAGGAAAGGTGCTGTGGTGGGTAGGGGTTGAGAGCACATGTTACATTTTTAATGGCTGTTCTGGGGTGGGCAGGAGGAGGAGGGCTGGAGGACTGCAGGACAGCCCATCCTTAGCTGAGAACTAACATCACACGTTCTGCACATGTCCTGTCCTGTGCTACTGTAACACAACAGTTGGCAATTTGGGAAGAACAAAAACTTACTCCCATGGTTCTAGAAGCCATGATGGCATCCAGGCTTAAGGCAGCAGCAAATTCTGGATCCAGTGAAAGCCACCGTCTCCATTTCAAGGTAGCACCATGTCAGTGCATCCTACACTGGGCGGCTGGGCCTCACAGGGCCGAGGGGAAGACAGCCCACAGCTGGTGAAGACCTTCTCAAAAGCACCTGCATTCCCACTCACAAGCAAACCTTGTGGACGAAGGACGTTTTAAAGGTGCCACCTCTTAATGTTCTCAGGCCAATCTTAAGTTTCCTATCTGAATTTGGAAGTGGCATATTTAAACCTCGACAACTCACAACTCACTTAATTCTAACCAGATTCCTACTAGGCATTTAAAAGGTGAGACTACAGGACAGAAAAGAAAATGAGTTTAACTTGACAAAACTGTTAAGCAACAAACTTGGTTTCCTCTACCGTTTTCCCATCTCCTGGTTGAGTTTGTTGAATTAACTAGCCCCAGCAATTGGCCAATTACAGGACACCTGGCAAAAGACTACAGTCATTTCTCAATTAATACCTAATTAGCCCCAATTAACTGAGCATGTCAAGTAATTTTAATGTTATATTATGTTGTTTACAAAATTACCCTTCATTAGAGTTAGCAAACTGTAAAGCCCTTGAGGGCAAACCCAACAAACACTTGCAGAATATTGTTTAAAAGACGGAGGACTTCGACACTCACTACTTGCAGGAATGATTAATAAATATTTGCCTTTTTCTGTCATTGAAAGCAAAGCAAAGCAAGGGTCTATTTGTCTAATTTTAAAGAAACAACTCCAAGTCCAGAAATAGCTGGCCCTCTGAGTTCCCACGCTTGTGCTGTCTCTTTGGGCATCTGTCACCTTAGATTTGTATTTAAACCATTTTGTGTGTGCTCTATCTCCTTTCCCTGACACAAAGGAACTTTAACGTACTTCTTAGCATACAGTATAGACGCCACAGAATACTTAATTGATAAAATTACCTCTTTTGCCCCTGTTTCTGTCATACATTTGCTCAAACTCAATTTGGCTAATTCAAAAATAAAAGAAATAAACACTAATGTCTGCAATAAGGATGAGATTCTCCGGCAACAATCAGCCTTGAATCAAAGTCGACTTCTGTCATCAGGTTCTAATTAAGACCGGCAGATAAAGCAGATGGGCCGCTTTAATCCTCACGCTAAGTTGATACTGCTCCGGTGGAAACAGAAAAATTGTTTGGACAAGCCAACTGAACAAACACGATATTGGATGTCTAGAGGAAGGTGGTTCTTAAAGAGTCTACTTTCCAGTAGATGGCTATCTGGCCTGGACTGATAGCTGGTTGAAGGGGAAGGGGTCACAATGTTGCTGACATTCCAGCCAGGCTGGGGTGGGGGTAGGGTGTCAGGGTCGGGAAGGAGTGTGCTCTTCACCCCTCCTTTAAAAAATATTTTCTTATTTTATGTGTCTGAGTGTTTTGGCTGCACTTGTGTATGCGCACCACATGCATGCCTGGTGCCCACGGAGGCCACAAGAGACTGAAGAATTCCCTGGAGCTGGAGCTGGAGTTACAGACAGGTGTGAGCAGTCTGTGAGTGTTAAGAACAGAACTCAGGTCGTTGGCAAGAGCAGCCAGTGTTCTTAACCTTCAGCCCCGTTTTTAAGGGCTTCGTGTTTTGGAACTGCTTAGTCTTCATTCCATTTTACTTAGCTTTGCCATTTATCCCACCTCTTAAAGGTATTTTCACAGATTTGGTGAAACTGTGCCAAAGAAGTTTAGAGTTCACCAAGCTCATTCAGCTTTAGATGCAAGTTCTCAGGACATTATTT
This sequence comes from Rhynchomys soricoides, assembly GCA_019843965.1. Taxonomy (NCBI): domain Eukaryota; kingdom Metazoa; phylum Chordata; class Mammalia; order Rodentia; family Muridae; genus Rhynchomys; species Rhynchomys soricoides. The sequence goes on along the minus strand of JADRCH010000209.1, from coordinate 884,128 downwards.
TGCTCATCTAAATGTGGCACTTTACCTATATGAAACCTTTCTAGACATGAACAGCTACTAAATGAAGGTAAGCATTCTTCCCAGGCCACTTCTCTGTCAAGTCTAGTGAGTGTCCTGTAATCTATACAGCATACTCTGGCCAGCTGAAGGGATGGCATAGGGCTATTTGCTTGTAGGTTTGGTCACCTCTGAGTATTTCATCATAGAATAATTGAAAGCACATTTTGTTTCTCTACTTGTTAAAAAAATTCTTTTTAAAAAATTTAATTTTAAATTATAATTAAACATTTTAAATATTAAAAATATTATTGCAAAATTAGCATACATACACACATACAATGTGCATCTTATTAAGAAATTCCCATTATTGGTGATGTTTTCAAAGTCTCAACTCTAGGGGTTGGAGAACTGGCTCAGCAGTTAAGAGTACTGGCTGCTCTTCCAGAGGACCTGAGTTCAATTCCGGCAACGACATGGTGGCTCACAACCATCTGTAATGGGATCCGATGCCATCTTCTGGGTATATGTGAAGACAGATCACTCATATACATAAAAATCAAAGTATTTAAAAAGTCCCACTCTAGCTGGGCAGTTGTGGTGCATGCCTTTAGTCCCAGCATTCAGGAGGCAGAGGCAGGTGGGTTCAAGACCAGCCTGGTCTACATAGTTCCAGGAAAGCCAAGGTTACACAGAAAAATCCTGTCTCAAAAAGCCAAAAAAAGCCCCACTCTAATAGCTGTATAATCACTGCCGTTCCTAGCAGTGGCTCACAACCATCTGTAACTCTAGTTCTAGGGATCCAACACCCTTACCTGCCCTTCATGGGCAGCAGACACACATGTGGCATACACACATACATGCAGGCAAAACCATCCTACAGATGAATGAATCTAAAATAAATAATTTCATCTAATTCATCTAATTTAACCCAATTTTTACCAGACTGAATGGTGGGCTAGCCAGCTGTATCAAATTCAGTACACAAAGTCATATAAATTCCCTATGACTCTAACATTAGTGGCTAAGCTGACACTGTAAACTAATCAAATGTTTCACATGCAGATTCCAGGTACAAACTACAGCTTCCAGTAATTTTTCCTTTTGTAAAAAAGGTAAATATTTTTCATAAGACACGCCTGAAGGGAGTTACTAAAGAAACTGCCTCACCTCTGCCAAAAACTACAGTTAAGTCATTGACCACAAGGAAGTCTATCTCTCTTCCTATTCCCAGCTGTTTCTTAGGAGTAGGATTTAGAACTACTGTCACTGTGAAGGCCTAAGTGTCAGTTACAACAAGACTTACTCAGTGGTACAGCTCCAGCATGGTGGGATCTATGATACACCTCCATCCAGCATGGTGGGATCTATGATACACCCCCATCCAGCAGGGTGGGATCTATGGG
>JADRCH010000209.1:810000-882715 GCA_019843965.1 Rhynchomys soricoides | reverse complement strand
CCATCCAGCAGGGTGGGATCTATGGGACAGCTCCAGCAGGATGGTGTCTGCATTAGTTCACATTATTTGCTGGAGAAAAGGCATTAAGGAGGTAAGAAGGGGCTGATACCTCTGACGGGATGTTTCCGTGAGCTACTCAGAAATGGTGTTGATGTTCAGACATAATATCACATGGGAAACGGTAACACTGTAGTCTTGGCTATATTCAAAGTAGAGATGGGGGAGGGATGAAACTCAGTAGTAGAACATTTGCTAGCATGTGCAAAGCCATGGATTTGATCCTCAGCAGGGTAAGTAATTAACAAGTAAGAGAGAGGAAAACAGATGTGTCAAGGTTCACAGTTTCCCTCTATGATTAAGACGTGGCTGAAGAGCATGGCATTGCTTCAGTAGTTAAACAACAGTTGCTTTACAGACCTGCATTCATGTAACCACAAAAGATTTCACAACACTTTAGTTAGTACCCCTCCACTAACCTTTCAGTCATAATCTGCTAAGTATGTACCAGTGATGGGCACAGTACAGTAGAAAGTGATCATGAAATTTAAAGTATCCACCAAGTTAAACAGGGATGGTGGCTTATGCCTGAGATCCAAGCACTTGGGAAATGGAGGCATGTGACCTACCAGTCTGAGGCTAGCCTGAGGACTACATAGTGAGTTTCAGGTTAGTCTGGGCTATACAGAATAAGATCCTATATTAAATATACATATATGCACAAGCATGCGCATGCGCGCGCGCGCACACACACACACACACACATATACACACGAGTGTGCATAAAAGTTTCAAATGAATTATAAATAGAAAATCACAGTGTTTTTTCAAAGACTTTCAGTGAGCACTTTATCACTAAGCTACACTAGGCCCTTCACATGGGATAGTCAGTTTATCCACTAACAATTCTAGAAGGCATTCCTACCATCCGGTTTTAGAGATGAGGAAGCTGAGGCTTACAATAAACCAGAGGAACTTTCTGCCGCCATGCAGCCATGAAGCAGAAGGGCCGAGACTTAGAGCCTGAGGTCTGTGGCCTGTGCCAAGGCCACACTCTTCCTGAGCACGAGACAGTTTCCTTTATGACTCTTTATTAGTAGCCAGATCCCACAGACTGCAGCTTCCTGAACTACAAACACACCATTCACACTTTGGCCATGGGTCTGTGAATCTGTCTTGAGCAGACTTAGTGGGCTGGTTCACACGGCCCTGGCGGTCTATGGTTAAATGAAACATAGGATAGGAAGATCCATTCAACACTGTTAAAAACCAGGGTAACTCTTTCTGCCTCAAAATCTGAAAGCACACATTAAATTCTGGATATTATCTAAAAAGGAGCTGTTTTGTTGATATTTGTGTTTGACATGGGGTCTCATCATGTAACTCTGGCTAGCATGAAACTCGATGGTACATCATTCACAGAGATCTACCTGCCTTTGCTTTCCCAGTGCTTGGGATTAAAAACAGACATCACACACCAACTCTTGTTAAGAAGGGGGAGGTAGGTTTAGGACACTAATCTGAGACAGCTAACAACCACCGCAAAGGCCCAGTTGACTGCAACGACCACAAGTTGCTTAAGCTCACACTCAACTCCACCACATGGAGGCTTTCACAGGCGGGCAGGCTAACCCATGCAGCTCAGATTGTACTACTCTCATTCTTTGTTTTCCAGACAACGTTGCTAGAACTAAACAGACAGAGAAGCCCAAGATATTCAACATGGAAGAACAAAAGGCAGACCTCCCAAGACATCACACAACTCAGAAATCCTAGCTTCTGATTCCAGAGCGACTCCACGGCCAATATGGTGCTGGACAGTTTCAGACTTGGAAGCCAGTGAGACTCTACAGGGAGCAGTGTTTCCAGCCAAGCTCAAAGATCTAAGTTGATCCCTGGGTCCCCTATGATGGGAGGAGAGAGCTGACTTCTCTAAGTTGACCTCTGACTTCCTCATGCACTGTGGTGCCTGTGCATTGAACACACTAAAGATATAAATAAATAAAGTAATAAAAATATCTGAAGCTTCAGTGTTTGGATTTTTGCATTTTAGTAGTGCTCAGCCAGTAAAGTCTATGCAAATATTTCAAAATCTGAGAAACTCTTAAACTGGAACCCATTCTGGTCCCAAGCATTTTGGATAAGGGATACTCAACCCATAAGGCTAAAGTTAGCAGTCTTTCAGTCGAATATAGCTCACACTAACAGATGGTCTCCATGTAGCACCTTAAACTGTACCAAGATTCAACTCAGAAAATAGTGTCTTAAAAAGATGGTTTTCTTTGGTTAGTGCTTAATTTCTCAGATATGTAAGAAGTCCAAAGCAAGGGACAGTTATCAAGAGCTGATCCTGGTCAGAAGACAAGCCATACTACCCTCAAAACAGGAGTTTGCTGACAAGCTATGAAAATAGGACTGAGCACAGCGCATGCTTGGCAAGTGGTAATGGAAACTATTACCTGGTGCATTAAGGTCAAAGTTCAAACTCCAGGCCCTAGCACTCAAGAACCTTCACTTTAAAGATCTGCCTGGCTTTCTGGCCTCCAAATTCTCTGTCCATTTTGGCTTTGCTCACTCATTTCAGAAGACATGGCCTTTCCTACCTCTTTATCTCCCACAGAGGCTTTGCCCATCCTGCATCATCCGCATTTGTCTTACAGATCAAAACACTGCACACAACAGTGGAGCAGGTGCCTGAGAACTGTGCAGCAGCACGAACTGAAGATGAAGTGACATCAGGTCCCTTGCTGTCTTATTGATATTTGTTAATGGATTCATAAAGTTACAAAACACACGCATTAAAGATGTCCGGAAATACAGTTTTAAATTGGGATGCTGTGCTAAATGCCTGTGATCTCAGGACTTAGAAGGCAAAGACAAACAGATCTCTGAGTTCAAGGCCAGCCAGTGCTACATAGTAAGACCTCTCTCAACATTAACAAACCACAAACAACAACAACAATACAATTTGATCTACAGAACTGCAGAAGGGCTAAGTGTCTTTGAGCACTTTAATGATCACTTCTAACTCTGCCACTTGCTGAGTGACTGCCACCTGAGTAAGTAACTAGGTCTTTATAAACGTGTTCTGACAGTAAACCAGAACTAGCAGTAACTACTTCATAGGACTTCTATCAAGTAAAGGAAAGCAGGCCCTATCGTGCAGTAACAAGTCAATAAAGGGGGTTCTTGGTATCTAAAAACTCCCCTTTCACCAGGCTAAAAGTTGTGAGTAATAATCTAAGTAGTCCCTCAAACCAGGATTGTCTTTAAACTTTTATTTCCTATAATTCTTCACTGAGAAATCCAAGGCTTCAGCCCTTAACTGGCAGGTAGAATAGTGACATTTTATAGTTCAGCAAATTTCCTCAAGATAGCTTGGGAACTCAACACACACTAGTGTTACATTTTCTCCTTTGCATGGCACCAGGAGGCAATGACTCCAATTGTCATTCCCAGTTGTTTCCGTGTAATGCAGCCACCAACTTGTCACCAGCATATTACCAGTCCCTACTGGCAACCTTATAGACTTCCAGCAGAGCTCTTGTTCAAATTCAGAATGATATTTTAGTCACAGATGTACTGACTAGAGACCTAGATAACACATCCCTGGGGCTTCTGCATGCATACCATGTCACCCTAGACATGAATTCCTTGGTCAACCAGCACACATGTTCCCCAGTGATATACCAGTGAATTCCAGCAAGCTGATTGAAAAGAATATCCATTAAACATTTAAAAATATTAAAATTTATTTATAAGAAGTTTGGATAGGGGCTGGAGGGATGGCTCAGTGGTTAAGAGCACCGGTTGCTCTTCCAGAGGACCTAGGTTCAGATCCCAGCAACCACATGACAGCTCACAACTGTCTGTAAGTCCAGTTCCAAGAGATGTGACACCCTCACACGAATATACATAAATTAAAAATTAAATAAATTTTTAAAAACTTCAAAATGTATGTTGCTTTTTTAAAAAGTAGTTTAGATAATAACCACAAAACATAACAAAGTACCAAAATGGAGTTTAACAAGCATACTCAAAGGTCACAGAGTGACTTGAACTAAAAAGAAAGAACCTCCACTGCCCCAGGAGAAACTAACATGAATTCTGCAGACAAGGAAAAGCATATGGCACCTCACTGAAAAATAGAGATTTGTTCTAAAGAGTTCTGTGAAAACAAAGGACTGACAAGTGACTTGTCTGATGGACACTGGCTTTACAGTTAGTGGGCTGGGAAAACCAATGACAAATATCTCCTTTGCATTAGAGATGAGTTTCCCAAGTCACTTTCAGAAGAGCACACTAGCTTTCTGACATAACATGCATGATATACCAAAATTCCATGCTGTTAACATAGGAAAGTGCCTCAGAATTCTGAGGCTGGTTCATATGGTTTCCAGGAGGTAGTGCATGAGGCAACTTAGAGAATTTCTTTATCTATTGGAAGCATAGATGCTTATGAATTTTACATTTTTACCTTAGTATTTTCCTTCAATCAAATTAATGAGTACATCTCAGACACCTTTGCTAGCAATAACTCTGATCCCCTCATTCATAAAATATCACCAATTATGGCTGAAATAGCCACTGTCTACTTAGAATTAACAACCTAAAGCTCTTCTTCAGCATCCTGAAGGTACCTCCGCACCAAAGTCACTGCCATAAGTGTCTTAGGACTGTATGATCTAGGAGACAGTGAGTTTCACATTTCAGGCACTGAAATGGTTACAGCTAAGACACTAACTGGACAGTATATCACCATTACGAGCAGACTGGTTACCATATGCCTTTACTCATCCTATCCTCAGACAAATGGAATGGTGACATCAGTGACTAAAATGACATCTATAGAGCCTGACAAGGCGGTGTTCGTCGTGTCTACATTCAACTTGAGTGCAAAAGAGCTGGACATTGTAGTTGGTGGGTGGCAAGCAGTCAGAGTTAACAGAGTTCTCCAGTCTGATACCCTGGCTCCTAGAAGGATGGTGTGCCATACATGTGTACACTAGTGCCAAACATCTGCACAGTGCTGCCCTATGTCTGCACACTGGTGCCACGTCTGCACGCTGGTCCCATGTCTGCACACAGGTGCCATGTCTGCACACTGGTGCCATGTCTGCACACTGGTCCCATGTCTGCACACAGGTGCCATGTCTGCACACTGGTGCCATGTCTGCACACTGGTGCCATGTCTGCACACAGGTGCCATGTCTGCACACTGGCTCCCGGAGCCCTGACCTTCCAGTAGAGTTTTAAGGAAGCTGCCAGTGCTTTCCCTTTGAGCACAGTGGGGTCTTTGTCAGAATCTTTAGATCACCTCACTCCCCTCCATCCATCCAGGGCAGCTCTCAACTGACTTTGGGAAAGCCTGTCTCTTTCATCCCTTCTCTCCAGCAGATTTTCCACACAGAGGAAAGTAAACCTTTCCAAAGGCAATTTAGTCACGCCATGTTCACATAACCCCCAAAGCTTCAAGACTTCCTCTTTGTTGTTGCTCTTAGGAGAAATGCTAGGATCCTTAGGGCATCCTCAAGAAGGTTATCTACTCCAACCCTGCCCACTTCTCCAGACACACTGTGCAGCATCCACACCCAAACTCCCAACACTACACACACGCACGCACGCACGCACGCACACACGCATGCATCCCATAATTCCATGTTCCAGCCATCACACTCCGTTCCTTGCACAATCACTCTTCTCACGTTATCATGTCTCCCTGTAATTGGTTCCCACAGCTGAATTCCTCTTCTGGTCAAATCCTAACTGACCTAACCATCTCACCCAGCAAGGCTTGCAAGGCACACCCCATGCAGGGGCTGGTTACCTGTGTGTCATTTGTTTAGTGTTTATCTTGCCTTCCCATCCCACCCCAAAACCATATGTGGCCTAAGAACAACTGTGCTCAACAAGAAGAAACACCTGGTTTTTACAGAATAAATTATTTTAAAGCTTGGTAATAGAAAATAATGAAAGACCAATGGTTTTACCTGGGTGCGTATGTGCATGTGTGCATGCATGTGTGTGTGCGTGTGTGTGCACGTGTGTGTGCGTGTGTGTGCATGTGCATGCATATGCATGTGCGTGTGCTGTGTGCGCGTGTGTGCGTGCATGTGTGTGCACATGTGCGTGCATGTGTGTGTGCATGTGCTTGTGCGTGTGTGTGTGCTGTGTGCGTGTGTGTGTTTCATTACTTTTTAAGTTTTTTGCATTCATTTTTTTTTAATCCTGCTCGAAATGTGAAAGCATCATGGTGAAAGAACACTAGAAGACCAGTACATTTTCCTAAAGCATAGAAACAAAGGCATTATTATCAACCAACAGCTTTGCTTGAACCAATTCACAACCTAGGAGCAACGTGAACCTTGGCTCTTAAGTAGAGAACTGAGCCCTTTATAGAGTTATTTTAAAACCCAGGGAACTATAAAAGGATTATAGCACCTATGAAGCAGTAAGACAAAGATTAAAATGTATGCCAGAGAAGGGATCACACAACATATGACTGAAGAATCCGTGCAGTCAAGTTAGCAGCTGGAGCAGAGCCAGCCAGGAGTAGGGGAGTAGTCAGTTTCTTGGTGGTCTGGAGGCACTTCCTATCCTATGGACACTTACTGTGAGCAAGAATTTCTGGCATTTAGTAACTTACAGTTTTATATATATATATATTCACTAATACTGTAAAGAACGAGATTTTACCTACACATGTCCAGTCCTTTCTCGAAGACAACACTGGTTTTTTCACGTTGGTGCCTGTGCTAACATGTCGTTCTCCTTCCTTGTGTGAAAAGATGAAAGTAAGAGCAGGCAGTGGTGGCGCACGCCTTTAATCCCAGCACTTAGGAGGCAGAGGCAGGTGGATTTCTGAGTTCGAGGCCAGCCTGGTCTATAGAGTAAGTTCCAGGACAGCCAGGGCTACACAGAGAAACCCTGTCTCAAAAAAAAAAAGAAAAGAAAAGAAAAGAAGAACCATGTCAAAGTCCCCAGCCCTTCCTTTCCCAGTGGTGCTTAAAGTCCTTGCCCAGTTATAAATCAAAGTAGGTAAGTAACTCCTGCAGGCTACAGAAAACACTACAGTTCAGAATTGAAGCCATAATGCCTCATGGGTGTTCAATTATTAATGTACTTCCCCTAAGGCTTAACCCATCTAGTGCACCTGGCAAGAATCTGGGCTCAGTGGAGCTGCACAAGCTGGGAAGAACAGACATTTAAAAAAAAAAAAAAATAGGGCAATCGTGAATGCAGAGCTTTTAAAAGTCCTCTGTGGGGAGTAACCTGGCCCTACAAGAGTTCTCTGTCAATGCAGATAGCCAATTAGTAGCACTACATGCTCTTAGGTATCCAGAAAAGCAAAAGGGCTCTGGACAACAATCAATATATACAAAGAATGGCCAACAAGTCCATTACACAGAGAACACAGACTCTAGGAGCTCAAAGTGCTCCCTAACAGAACGTCCCTGACATTGCCTTCCCAGTATTGCTCCTCCTGCTGAGTACCCTGACCCTCACCACAGCCTTTGCCCTCCTTCAGGACTGTCCTGAGAACACTTCCTTTCTTGTTGCTCAAGGCCTGAAGAATACTCCCTCTAGCACCTACGAACTCATCCTGATTTTCATAAGCACTACTAGGACTTTCCTCTCGGTCCTTGAAGTCTTGCGCAACAGGTAGACGAGGCTTCCGCTTTCTACACTGCCGTATGTACTTTGGGCCAGGTATTTATGGAAGCTGTCAAACCTGGAAAGACTCAAAGGCCTGCGACTCAGCCCTGTCAGTCTGGTAAAGCGATCGATGACCACAGAGCTGGCATGGTCCAGCTGATACAGCAAGCATTTATCAAGAACCTCCAAGTGGCAAGCCCAAAGGTGAACTAAACAAGATTCCTGCCCTTGCGTTCAGGATCCAGCAAAAGAGGGTGCCATTGAAAACAATGGTTACCACAGGGAAAACACAGAACTGCACCACCACATCTAAGGCCTGAGCAGGGTCCTGTTACCACACTCAGAGGGAACACTCAGCCTGCAGGCTGGTGGGAAAGGCCTCTCTCTGCAGAATCTTGCATCATGTTAATATTCAGGAAAAAAGAAAAGAAAACAAAGCCAGAGTGTGAGCAGGTAAGACAGCACCAAAGAAGGCAAGAGAGATAAGAGTGGGAACCCCACCACCTCAACCAGAGTTTGAAGGACAGGTGAGAGGCAAGGGAGGGGCCACTTTAACTCTTTTAAATAGAAAAGTGGCACTGTAGTTGACATAATAAATACTTGGTTTACATTAATAAGAGGCAGCTGGAGTGATGATAGTGCTCAGTCGCAGAGTGCTTGTCTGCCATATATAGGGGCTCTATCCCCAACACTTCCCCACCCCCCCAAAAATCAGGAAGAAGCTCCTAGTGCTCACCCTGTCACTAACTACACACACACCGGCCTGGGAAATGAGAAGCCACACTAGCGTGGAAAAGCCTCAAGCTACTTTAGACATGGGCAGTATAGGGAAACTTCACAAAGTGGTACTCTCTCCAGAGTAAAAGATGCCCAAGTCACTGGATGAAAGTTTGTGGGGTTTACAGAACATGTGTTCAATTTCAAACTATCACCCCCCACCCCAAATTACTGACTCATTAACAGGGGGCCAGTGAGATGGCTCAGCAGGTAAAGGCGCTTGCCGCCAAACCTGCTGACTTGAGTTCAATCCCATACCATGGGAGAGAACCTGACCTCCAAATGTGTGACCATGTACACACGCCCACACCCACACATTCTAAATGTAATATTTTAAAGAGAGAAGGTACGAACAAACAAGCAAGCAAAATCAAAACAAAAACTTAATTCTAATTGTAAGAAAACAGTCACAACTCCAGAGTGCAGAACCTCATAGATTAACTAGCCTGGATTCTACAGATCAACACGTCAGTGTCTCCCTGAGACCTTCATGACAGAAGGAGATAACAGACTCAGTCAGTTGTCCACTGACCTCCACATGTGCTTCATGCACACTCAAAATATTAATTTAAAATATATATTTAGTCTGGGTGAGGTAGCACACGCCTTTCATCTCACCGCGCAGGAGGCGAAGGTAGAAGGATCTCTGTGAGTTTGAGGCCAGCCTGGTCTAATATAGCCAGTTCCAGGACAGCCAGAGTTACATGGTGAGAATGTGTGCGTGTGAACATGCGTGTGCATGTGTATATAACAATTATATAGAGAATAGAAATTATCATATGATCCAGCAATTTCATATCTGGGTGTGTCACAAATAACTGAAAGTGGAGACCCAAATATTTGAAGAGGTAACCCAGTGCCCACCAGAAGGCAGATACACTAAAGGTGTTATACACATTCAACAAAATAGTAGTCATTCAATTTTGCACATAACACAGATGACCTTCAAGAATCTGATGGAAAGTGGGATAAGTCACACACCAAAGGGAAAATACTACTTAGTACCATTTTTAAGATCCCTAGAATGGGGAGGGAACAGAAGGAAGGGAGTGGGGAGGGCACTGGGAGATTCAGGATCAGGTGTGGGGAAGGGCAGGACTGATGACTAAAGGGCCATGGAAATGAATGGAGATCTGCAGCTGGCAGGTGGGAGGAGGTTGGGGGAGTCTCCAGGATGAGACAGAGACCTGGGATAAGGGAGGTGCCCAAGATTCAAAGGGGGTGACTTAGCTGTGACTCACTACATGGGGATATGGAACCTGAAGAGGCCACCTTCTGTATCCAGACAGGAACCCCAGCAGAAAGATAGAGACGCCAACCCACCCACAAAACTTTCCTGTCTACAAGTAATGCAGGTATGGGGGAGGGAGCAGAGACTCAGGGAATGCTCAACTGATAAGCAGCCCAGCTTGAGACCCATCGGTTGGGCAAACACCAATCCCTAACACTATTAATGATACTCTGTTATGCTTGCAGAGTAGCTTCACCCAGCAGCTGACTCAGATACAGACACCCACATGCAAACAGTGGATGGAGATTGGGGTCCCTTATGAAGAAATAGGAGGAAGGATTACAGGCCCTGAAGGGAGTAAGAACTCCACAGGAAGACCAACAGAGTCAGCTAACCTGGACCCTTGGAGCTCTCACAGTTTGAACCACCAACCAAAGAACATACGCGGGCTGGACCTAGGCCTCTGCCACATATGTAGCAGATGTGCAGCTTGATCTTCTTATCCAGTTGTCCTGAACAACTGGAGTAGGGGCTATTCCCAAAAGCTGTTGCCTATAAGCTGGGATATGTTCTATTAGCTAGGCTGCCTTGTCTGGCCTCAATAGGAGAGGAAGGGCCTAGCCTTGGAGATATGTGAAGTGCCATGTGGGGGGAGGGGAAATACCAAGGGGGGCCCCACCCACTCAGAGGAGAAGGGAAGGGGGGAGGAAGGATTTCGAGAGAGGATGACTGGGAGGGGCAATGAGCAGGATGTAAAATGAATAAGTAAAAAATAATAATTAAAATTTTAATTAATTAATTAATTAATAAAAAGATCCCTAGAATGATTACTATCAGAAGCAGTAAGACCAATAGTCGTGGCACATGCCTTTAATCCTAGCACACAGGAGGCAGAAATAAGTCTAGGCTAGCCTGGGCTACACAGCAAGTTCCAGGCCGGCCTGGACTACATAGCAAGTTCCCAGCCAAATCTATATAGTAAGACCCTGTCTCAAAAACAAAAACAAAGACATGGAAAGCACAATAGTGGGTTTCAGGAGCTGTGGGGGCTATCACGGGCTGTCATGTGGACCAGCAAGGAAGCACTCAATCATTCAATGGACATGTAGTTCGAATTTTGCAAGATTCAAAGTTTTACAAGGGTTGCATAACCTTGTAAAAGCCTTTAACATTCCTGACATGCACACATTAAATGGAAAACTTCACATTACAGATATTTTACCACAATTTTTTAAATACTTAAAATGTTTAGAAAATGTTTTTCAGTTGCTAACTGGTTTCTGAGGTCACAGATGTCTGGAGTGGAGCTACTAGGGGAAGGGTACAGAAGAAAGTGTCTGGTTCCTAACATATGGCCATTACCCTCTGGGACAATTACACTACTAACCTTGGTGTTACAAGAGCTCTCGAGTCACACCACAAGTCAGTAGCATTCCCTCAACAACTCCCTCCCGGTGTGACAGGTCCTCACACGGGAAAAGGCAAGCAAGCAAACAAACAAAACAAATCCAGGCAGTGGTGGCGCACGCCTTTAATCCCAGTACTTGGGAGGCAGAGGCAGGCACATTTCTGAGTTCGAGGCCAGCCTGGTCTACAGAGTGAGTTCCAGGACAGCGAGGGCTACACAGAGAAACCCTGTCTCGAAAAAACAAAAACAAAAAAAAACAAAAACAAAAAAAAACAAAAACAAAAAAAAACAAAAACAAAAAAAACCAAAAAAACCCCCACAAAAACAAAAAACAAAAAACAAGACAGGAGGCTTTTCACCATCTGGTACAACGTTATATTCAGGGATGATCATCCTGGATGAGGCATTCTTCATGAAACAAAATGAAGGAGGCCATCTTAGAAAGTGTGTAATAATCAAGAGAGAAAGAGAGCCCCTACTAATTCATCTTAAGGGACTAATGAGCTGAATCCCAGCCTTTAGGAGGTAGAGGCAGGAACATCACTAGTTCAAGGTCAGCTTGAGTTACACTACAGAAGAAGGAAAACCACCTTAATTTAATTTGAAAACAACATGCACTTATGGAGCCTAAAAACCATAGCAGGCACAAATAAAAGAATTTCCAAGGGCCTGGATAGTAGCAGTGAAAATATAAAAAACAAAAACAAAACAAAAACCCAATATCCTTTTAAGAAACGTTTTAAAAGCAAATTACTAACAAGATTCAAGGAGAAGACAGTACAAATTCATATGTATAACACACTACACAACAGAAGATAGGTCTAATTTAACTCTGTATCACCCACCGTTCTTTATTAGAACACTCAATAAAGCTTACAGATTAAAAATAAATCAAAGAAAATCTTCTGAAGATAGAGAAAGTCCACGAAAGGAGCAGCAAGGGCAGCACCTCAGGAAAGAGAGGCCAGAGGGAGCCAAGCTGGGGAGGAGGGGGAGTGGTCCACAGCTACTGCCAACCTCATGGAAGGTGCCAAAGCAGCTAGGAAGGATGACAACCAAGATGCCAGTGACATCACTGGCTAGGACTGTCTGAGGCCAGATCGTTGAGAACACAAGCTGAAGCCGCATGCAAGGAAAGGAAGTCAGTAGCTATTTTCCTTCAGAAATCTTGCAGGGAAGGAAGGAAGGAAGGAAGCAGGGAAGGAAGGAAGGAAGGAAGGAAGGAAGGAAGGAAGGAAGGAAAAGTAACAATTGCCTACAACCCAGAACTCTGCCGGAAACACCTTCATTTCCCTTTGAATGGGTGGTAGGACCGAGCAAGCCTTACAGAAATGTTTCTAGCATTCAGCAGATGGCTAGGGCCTCAAGCCACCAGGATGGGTGGATGAATGCAGGAAAGGGACATCACCACTATTTGTGGAAAGAGCAGCAAACCCTCACAGCTTCTCTAAGAGCTGACTTGGTTGGAGAGTGGCCTTCAGAGGTCACAGAGAAAGCACGAACCACTGACTTGTTGGATATTTAGCTAATGGGAGCTAAGCCAGCTTAAACCAATTAAGGTTCTTTTGCCAACATATTTGCTTCAGCCTCTGTAGTCCCTTAACCCTCTGTGGATGTGTTGGTCCATTCTCCACATCATAGTCAGCTCCTGCTCCAGAGGGAGGCACAAAGATGCTTCCTGGAAGTATGGGCTAACTGGTGGGCTTCACTATCCAGTAATCTTATTATCCAAGATCATATGGGATTTTATAAAACTCAACTAATACCTGGTCCTGACCAAAGTTAAAACGTCTTTTTATTTTGGTACCCAGCATAAGACAGCCTGGAACCTTCTAAGCGCATGGGGTTCCAGTCGGCAGCTTTTACCCTTCTGTCCCCTTTTAGCAATCGTGATTGGTTTTTCAGTGGCCATGTCTACAGACAAGTGAATGCACCAGAATCCCCACGGCCCCCTTCAGGGCGGCAGCTTTATGCTAAAAGTGCACATCCAGTTAGCGTTGAATTCCTCACCAGTCTTTCATTTCATCGGAGCTATTGGATCAAACAGCTGTATTCTAGGCAGCTACAAACAACTCTGAATAAACTGGTTTTTGCTCATCTTGTATGCTTTGAAATCAAATGCAACCCTAGACCCTAATTCTTTATTTCACTTACACAGAAAGAGCAGAGGGTGTCACTGTGTCTCCCTGAAAGCCCAGGTCAAGAACATCCTGACGGCGACAGCCTCCAATGCAGATGGTGATGCAAAACTGTGGTCTCGTCTCAGTAATCACCTCTGCAGAGAAGATACTATTCCTGCCCAGCTTTAAGTCGAGTGGCAAAAGAAAACTCGCCTTAGAAGACATGGTATGTATTGTTCTAGTCATTTTTCTTCTTAATTTTCTGCCATAAAATCTGCTCAAACAGTTCCTAATCTTGCCTGAGTCTCAGGACCGTCTAAACCCCGACTGCCACTCTACAGAGTCTCTGAGTCTAGTCAGCACACTGCTTCTATGATCTCAAACTGGCAAATGGGAAAACTGAAGCTATTCACACCCCAGTAAAGATCAGAAGATGCCCTCGGTCTGTCTTTGCTGCATAAGAAGACACAGACACTCTCAGAGTACCACTCCTCACACACAGGCATGAAAGAAGAAAAGAAGAAAGAAAAGGAGGAAGGAAGGAAGGGAGGGAGGAAGGAAGGAAAGGAGGAAGAAAGGAAAGGAGGGAGGAAGGAAGGAAGGACAAGAAAAAGAAAAAAGGATCGGGCTGCAGCGCCAAGAGTGCTTGCTTGGTGTACGTGAGGCCCTGAAGTTCACTTCAGTACTGCAGAGATTCATTTTTTAATTCTAGTGACCCAGAAAACCAAATGCTCCAGTCACACTGCTGGTGGCAGTAAAAAAGGAGCTAACTAAAAGCCAGCGCTTCCTCTAGCCTCTGAAAAAAATTTAAAAAAATTTTTAAAACATTAAAAACCCTTGGGAAATGATCTTCTGAAGGCGCTGTCAAACAACTTAGATAATGGGCTGGATTGCTTTCTGAACTCGTCACAAATCCCTGGACTGCTACAAAACCACTATAAACATTCATTCCAGCCAGTCACATAGCCCAGGCTGGCCTCAAACTTGCTAGGTAGCTAAGGATGACTTTGAACTTCTGATCCTCCTGCTTCTGCCTCTGAGTACAAGAACTACAGGAATCGCCACCACACCTGCTTTACATGGTGCTGGAGATCAAAGCCAAGATTTCATGTATGTTAATCAAACACTACCAACTGTGCAACATCAACCCCCACATGCCTAAAATTTTAAGGAAAAAAATAAAATTTACTGAAATCAAATGAAATAGTAAATGTAAGATAACCCCAAGGAATGCAAATGCTGCTCAAAAATATTATAAATGATTTATTTCTATGTGTGTGAGTGTTTGCCTGTATCTATGTATGCATAGTGCCCGGTGCCCAAGCAGGCCAGAAGACGACATGAGATCTCTTAGAACCAGAGTTATAGTTGGCTGTGAACCTCCAAATGGGAGCTGGGAACCAAAACCAGGTCCTCTGCAAGAACAGCAAGTGCTCTTAACCACTGAGCCATCTCTCCAGGTCAAGAAGTTCATGCATATTTTAAAACATCTTTCTATTTTAAGAACTACTTGCTAATGAGAAGAGCTAATGTCCCTGGTCACGTTATTTTACACAAAAGTAAAATGGAATAATTTTCCCACAAACAGTACTTACGTCAGTGTTGAAAAAGTAAAATTAAATATTATCAATTATAATTTTAAAAAGGAGACATCTGTTATCTAGCAAGTCCCACAGGTTGTAGAACATCTGATCAATCTACAAAAAGTGCTTGTATGTCTATACATCAGCTATGAGCAAATAGAAAATACAGTCAGTAAGGAATTGCATTTACTGTGGTATAAAAAATCCAAATAATTAAGAATAAACTTAAGGAAACTACGAACAGTGCATGGAAGGAGGAAGAGGACTCCCTAGCACTGGCTGAAGACTTACTGTTATCAATATTACAACACCCTCCAAATGGACCTACAGATGCAGTGCGGCCACTACCAAAAGTCTAACATTTTAAAAATAGAAATGGACAAGTTGACCCAAGAAAATTGAAAGGTATATGCGTCCCAATTTAAAAACTCATTATAAAGTTACATGAACCAAGAAGTATGGTATCAGTGACAGAATATCAGCAGAGGAACTGAAGGCTCAGAAATTAGCCTTCATTTTTATGGCCCATTGATTTTTGACAGGATGTCAAGACAACTCAATGGAGAAAGAATAGTATTTTTCAACAAATGTACTGCAACAACTGGGTACCTACACTCAAGAGAATGAAAACGGACCCTGCCTAGCACTGTATACATTAACTCAGCATGGATTAAAGACCTGAGTGTAAGGACTAAAACTGAAAAACTCAAAGAAGAAAACATAAGCATAAATCTTGATGACTGTGGATCTGGTAATTGTGCTTTACACAAAACACAAAAATATGGCCAAAGAAAAAAAGACACACACACACACACACACACAATCATACAATTTAAAACTATAAATAATGAAATGGGTTAAGGAACTATACAGACACTCCCCCGCCGATGTGGTGATGACTGTAAGCACCAGAAGAGAAGTTCAAAATCTTTACAATTACAAAGATGCAAATCACAGCCACAGGAGAAATCACCTCACATTGTCTAGGATGTCTACAAGGATGTGTTTTTGGAAAAGTGCTTAATTAATAACTAAGCTAACAGCTGTTAACAACAGAAGTTAACAGCTGAGTAACCACTTGACTCCTACATTGTTACTCAAAAGAACCAAAAACCTACGATCACACAAAAACCTGGGCACCAATGTTCACAGGAGCATTATCCATAAGGCAAAAGGGGCAGATAACACAAATATCTATCCACAGATAAAAGCAAAACCAAGATGTGGTAATCCCTTAGATGAGATATTTGACCCTGGAAAAGAGCGAGGTACTTACCCACCCTGCAGCATGAATGGACCACGGATACAGTTATGGCTGAGACGAAGAAACCGATCAGAGGCTGCACTTCATCTAGACGTAATGTCCAGAATGGGTCACCCAGAGATAGCAAACACATAGGGTAATGTCCAGAATGGGTCACCCAGAGATAGCAAACACATAGCAGGGACGGTGGGGGCAGGAAGTGGGGAGTGACTGCTTCCAGGTGTGGGAATTCTGGTGGGGGGAGGGGGATGAAAATGGTTTGAAAGGGCAACAGTAATGGTTACACAACCTTGAAAATACCCTAAAGTTCACAACTCGCGCTTTAAAGGCGCAAACTGCATTCCAATTTTGAAAATTTGTAAAAGAACTATTTGTTTCAGCAATAAAATGCTCCAGGGGCAAACAAAGTAATATTGAGTTCTTAGCACGAGCAAAGGTGAGCTTTTCCAAGACCGGGACACATAGTGTTCTTAGCAGATCTGAATTTTTTTCCAAGTGTATCATTGTACGAAGTTAACAAGCGGACTTCTGCACAGATCAGCTGTGATCGCCCCACCCCATCCATCCACTACCTTTACTGTTTCACATTCCCTTCGAGTCGAGGCATGTGTGGATTTTTACAAGTCTATAATCCTTACAAGTAATCACCCTACATTTCCCACACAGCCTTCAAAATTATCATTAAATGATTGTAATTAGCTGACATCTCTAATTTCCTTAATGTTCTCCTCTTTGCCAGGTCTTCAGGTGTCATTTCACCACTCATAGGTACCGTTACAAGTCTGTGAATATGAAGGCCAACGTGACCCTTTTCTCTTCAAGAATCACTGAATAAAGATTTCAGAAAAGAAACTGCTAATCCAAAGGACAGTTTTTGGACTCCTGGATGCCTCCCCAAAGTGTCACAATTACACTGCTGGAAGAGACACAGGCTCACTTTATTAACATGGATGTTTTACACTTTTCATGTAATCAGTGCGGAAACCGTTTTATCAGAATAATCTGAGAATTTCCTTTTATATTAAAACCTGGGACATTCAGGGGCTCTCAAAATCTTTGAAAACTTGTTTTAGATATTTTCTAATATCCCCTTGTTATCCCTTCCTGTCACCTCTAGTTAAAAAGTAATTATTGTAATCTTGGTATGTGTACATTAGGGAACCTAAGAGCATGTAGTAAATTGTAGCCAGCTTGTCAAGTTAACAAACAGCCTAAAAACGATGAGCATAGAATTCAATCAAAAGAGGGCTGATAAGATGGCCAGTGAGTATAGGGGCTTGCCACCAAGAAGGCTGAGTTGAATCCCCAGGACCCACACGGAAGAAGGAGAGGACCAGCTTCTCTGACCTCCACATTACACCAGGGCACGCATACACAGGCTGTAATAATGATAATAAAATTTTTAAAAAATCTTTTTTTTATTAAAGAGAAAGGGGGGGGGACCTTCACGAATTAGTCTCTTTTAAGAGTCTAACATTCACAACTGCTATAAACCTGACTGCCGGATCTCCAGTCTGGACTAAGAACTGCTACTGTGAACTCGCCCATGCAAAATTCATGTTGAAACTTAATCCCCACCATGGGGGTACTAAGAGCTGGGGCCCTCAGAGCCGGCCGGGTCATGAGGGTGGCCTCAAGAATAACTCAGGCCCTTATCACCAGGCTGGAGGGAACTAACCTAAGGCTCTGTTTTGCCCTGTCACTTTTCTGTCATGTCAGGACAAGGTAAGAAAGCCTTTACTAGACACCAAATGCTCTGCTCTTAGACTTCTCAACCTAGAGAACTGGGAAGATTATTTCAAACTACCCAGTTTCTGAAATTTTGTTACAGTAGCATGAACTAAATCTGTTCCTGCCACTATATACAATTACCAATAAAGTACTGTTCCAATAACTAACTTGGCATTACCTCCCAGGCCTTGTTAGAAACATTTTTATACTTATTTTCACTTTGTTTTCTTCTGAGACAAGTCTTGCTATGTATCCTAGGCTGGCCTTGAAATCACCATCCTTCCGCCTCAGCAGCCCAAGCACTAGAATTACAGGTGTGCACTGCCCTGCCTGGTTCGCATTAGTTAACTGCATATTATAAGTTAGAAAACAACTCCATTTTCTACTAGGGTCAGAGAGGTAAGTTACTATCCAAAGCACATCAAGAGAAGCCTACTTTTCTTAACTTCATTAACAGATGGCGTTCTTTCCAAAGCATGCAAAATCAAGACAAAACACCCTGGTCCAGGTCTGACAGGACATCAGTATGAAGACAGAGCCCAGTCAGTACAATATTTATAATCAGTGGCAGCACCAAAACAAAACAGAGGAAGGCTACGAGCAGTTAAGCCAATAGCGTTTCTCTCCTCATCAGGGTCTAGTGTGCAATGGCTGCAAAGAGCAGCCTCCTGGCAATATACACAGCCTGCTGTTTGTATGGATTCCCCTAAGCAACTTTGAAGAGTTTTCTGCTGTGTATGCATGTATCTGATCTCAATGATAGACTTGAGGCAGGTATGTGGGTACCACTGGAAATCCCCAAGGCATGTGATCTGACCAGGTCATCAGGTCCATCTGCACCAAGCTACAGAATAAGGAACATGTGATTGATGCCCCATGTAGCGCCAGGTTCAAATTCCCTTGTCACCAGAAGATCTACAACTCAGAGAAGCAGCACTTCCCTGTTTAATGCTGATGAATTTGAAGACACAGTAGCTGAGAAGCAGCTTATCCCTGAGGGCTGGGGGTCAAATATATCCTGAGTCATGGCCCATGGAGGAGAAGTAAACCCTGTACCCCTGATGGCTCGCACTGTGCTGAGTCCCATCCCCCACCAGTCATGTTTACTCATAAATCTCATATTGAGTCTGCAAGTAAACAGGTAAGTAAAGAAAGAAAATAAAACCAGGGCAAGTGCTTGGCACTGCATGTCCATTATCACCTAAGCTGGCTTAACAACACATGGTCCACGAAAATCGCTTGCTTTTAGTTCCCTTTCTCCCATTCCAAAGCCAGCTCTGCCACTGTGCAACTCCCAGCCCCGATGAATATCTCAACAGAATGTACTGTGAGCAGAAATGAAGAGCCAAGAAGCCTCTACCCCGCAGACCTAAATCCAACCTACATCACTCTAAAAGAAAAACCAACTAACGAGAAAATACGTCACTAAATCAAAAGGAGTACTGTATTTAACAACCGGAGGCTTTGAGCAATACCCATGTCCCCAGATACCCTCCCACTCTGACCACAATAAAGTAAAACCTCAATTATCAACTAAGCTGAAGAAAAACACAACATAAAAATCCAGTGACACAATCAGACCTATTATCTAGGTAACAAAATGCCAGCTGACAATTGTTTGAGTGCCAGATATCTGAAATATTGACATCAAAGTAACAAGATAAAAAACAGTGGCAAGAACCTGATTTCTCAGTGATGTGTCTAACCTTTAACTCTAAATAAGGGGAGAGAGGGTTGGTCCATTAGTGTAGATAGAACCCTAGCCTAGAAGTCAGAGATGTGACTTCTGGTCCAGTGGATGTGCCGAGGCAGTAAGGTGTGGCCCCGAACACTCTCCTTTCCCAGATTTGCTTTCCTTATTCCAGGGGCTGAGGAACAGTGTTTGCCTCTCAGGCTCTCCCCTAGGAAGATCCTTGGGATAACTTAACAGTGATGGATCCCACAGCCCCTTCCCCAGAGCCTACAGGTCACAAAGACTCTGAGTGAGGCCTAGAATCTTCCCTTAATAAGTGATCCAGATACATCTTGTCACCTAGTAAAAACATCAGCAAACACTGGACTAGAAAACATTCAAGCTGGGTACCTTCTTAATAAACTGTGGCAAAGTTAACGCATGGTACTACACACACACAAAATGTGATCAGAGAGACACACGGATCCACTCCTTTTGACACCTGTCATACTGGTAAACATCAATTTTAAAGCATCCTTCTACATTCTAGACAAGTAAAACATTAAATTTGGTAAGGGAAAAAATATTTCCATATTAAGCTTTTAACATATAATAGGCAAAGGCTTACTGGACTATTACAGAAACAGAATTATGTACTTAATGAATTTATTTTTTGAGATAGAGTGTACGTAGCTCAGGCTGGGCTTACTATATAGCCAAGGGTGACCTTGAACTCTTGACCCTTTCTGCCTCCACCTCTCAAGTTCTAAGATTACAAGTGTGTGCCACCGTGCCCAATTTATATAGTGCCAGTGGTTGAATCCAGAGTTTGGTACATGCTAGATAAACGCCTTACCAACTCAGCCACCTCCCCAGTCCGTACCTGATGCTTTCAATGAAAATTATACATACACGCTTGCACGTGTAATGTCAGTCACCTGTTTCTAACTAAGAAATAAGCAGAAAAGAATTGCACCAAGTCCTAAGCAGCCGTCAACCATGAGTCCTGCAATACTGGAATGCAATTGTTACAAAGAAGAAAAAAAGGAAAGAAAGAAACAATAACTGGTCACGAACTCTTCAAAGTCGCTGTGGTATAGATAGCCGGGTGGCTGGAGTCCACAATCGGCTGATAAGAAGGTAATGACAGGTGAAGGAGGAGCCTGTCGGGCTTTCTGAACACAGAACAAGCAGCTTTTTGTGGGCGGTCTTCTCCCATTGCATTGGTTTGCTCTAAACAGTTTCCTAGAGTTCTCATCATCTGCTAATTGGAATTTCTGAGCTTATTTTCTTATTTGATTTATAAGCAACTATAAAACTAATGACTGGTGGAGCCATGAAGAGCAGGCTTGAAAAGAATGCTCATTAGCAACCAAATATTAATATGGCAGCTACAAAAAAAAAAAAAAAAGATAAAATCAAGGTTGAAACAGAAAACTGAGTCTGACAAAGTGAAGTGGCTTGACAGTTAAGAGCATTTTTTGTTTTAAAGGGCCAGGGTTAGATTCCCAGCACCCACATGGAGGCTCCCCACCTCCTCAGGCACAAGGCATGTGTGTGATGCACAAACACACATGCAGACAAACAGTGATAATAAAACAATTGTAAAGCAGCATAATGTCACTGTAAAATCCGCAAAAGGAATCTCAGTGCCGGACGTGTAACTCTTGCAAAAAGAATTTCTTGGTATTAGGGTTACCCAAGCCAAAGCATCAATATATTACAATATTTAAAAAGAGGGCACCAACCCCTACCCACTATCACCAAAGCATTGGCTCTAAAAACAACAAATAGCGTTTCTTATAAACACATGTAGAGGTCTCTTACCCAATAGGTTCTGAGGCAATGTTTTGACAAAAGCCCAAATCTCACACTCATTAAAACAGAAACACTGGGGCTGAAGATATTGCTCAGTGGTTAAAGGGCACTTGCTGCTCTCATAGAGAACCCAGGCTCAGTTCCCAGCACCTTCATGGTGGTTCACAGCCATCCATTACTCCTGGTCCAGGGGAGCTGACGCCTTCTTCTGACTTTCCTAGGTATCAGTCATGAGCATAGCCCTCACACATGCTCACACATAAAATAAAACAAAAGAATTTAAAATAATGCCAAGATCAGCATTTTGAGCTAGTGTAAGTGAATGATTAAGAGAGTGAGTTTTGGGGTTAGAGGTTTAGCTTAGCACATGGAATAAACAAACAAATAAGAAAACCCAACTAATTCTGATGCCACACAGACATGAGTTCAAACCCCAAATCAGTGAATTACTACATGACCTTGAAATCATTCAATCTAAGCCTCAATTGTCCTCATTGGTAAAATAGAGATAACACTCCATTCAGACATCCCAGGATTTCAACAAGGTTCTTCTTGGAAGAACCTTCAGCCCTCTGCCTGGCAGACAGTAAATAAAGGCACAAACCCATCTTTATCACCACCATGATGATCAGACTACAAAGTAAGTATTACTAC
Organism: Rhynchomys soricoides; assembly: GCA_019843965.1. Taxonomy (NCBI): domain Eukaryota; kingdom Metazoa; phylum Chordata; class Mammalia; order Rodentia; family Muridae; genus Rhynchomys; species Rhynchomys soricoides. Next base: position 860,804 of record JADRCH010000209.1, on the reverse strand, counting down.
CTTTCACCCTCAAGCGAGGCTACACATTACCTATAGACAGAGTTTAAAAGTTGTAACCACTAGAAAGAAGACACGAGAGATGCTTACACAAAAGTAGCATCTCTTTCCAATTCCCCGAACCTTCTATCTCCACCACCTCTGGGAAAACTAATCAGACTGGTTATCAACAGCAAGAGAAAAGCTTCATCTGGGACCAGCTTAATTCTGCAGAGAATATCCAATGAGATTTGAGTTAATGATCTAACCAGTTTGGGGTTATAGTGGGATTGGGGGAGTCTTGGTTTTGTTCTCTTTCTGTTTTTTAGAAATGGAGATTAGAGGGGGAACGGAAGAAGAAAGTTTCCAGAGCACCCCACACACCGTGCCTTAATTATCACAAACACAGAAAACAGATGGTGGCAGGAGCTATCGGGTGGCTCAGCCCACAGGGGTACTTGCTGCCAAGCCTGAGCCCTGAGCTCAACCTCCAGGATGAAAGGAGAGAACCAACGCCCACAAGTTGTCCTCTGAGCTCTCTCTACACACACACACACACACACACACACACACACACGAATAAATAAACTTTAAAAAAATCTTTCAGTTATTTCAGGGAGCTGAGGATGTAACCCACTGGTAAAGGGCTTGCCTACCATGGAGACCATGAATTTAATCCCCAATACATTAGAAAAATTTCTATCTAAATTAGAAAATCGAGAAAAGAAATCAGGTGAACAATTTTAACTCACACATTAAAAAGAACTAATACCTGGGCAACATATTAATACCTGTTTTAAAAAGTATCTGTAAACTTCATTATAACTTCCTGTTAGTGGACCAAATGCAGCATCATATATAGTATGTAAATAAATGTATATGTTACTCCAGAGTGTGAAGAATATTGTGAAGATCATTGGTATAATGAATATGAAATATATTTTTCTTTTTTGTCAAAATATATTGAGTGTTGAATGTGGTTTCATAAACTTTTTTCTAAAAGCAAAGACCAGGTGGCTAAAGAGATGGCTCAGCGGTTAAACACTTCCTGTTCATGAGAGGACCTGAGCTTGGCTCCCAGCACCCACAGGCTGTCGGCTCCCAACTGCCTGGTAACTCCAGTTTCAGGGGATCCAACAGCTCTGCTAACCTCTGAGGGCTCCTGCAAGTACTAGGTGTGCATACATATGCTCAGATGCACACACAATCACATAAAATTAAATAAATACATTTTTAATAAAAAAAAAAAGAACTGATATAACTAATCGTAAAGTTAAATTGACCAAATTCATTTCTCAAAAATCAAAGGAAATATTTAAAAAAATCAATTATTCCTATTCTTTAGCAAACAGCCATTCTGTTCTTAAGACATGGCTTGAATCTCCAGTTTGCCACCAACTGTCTTTGCTTCTCAGAATACGTTAGTAGACTGACTGGAGCTTCCTTTTGCTCTCCTTAACCAAATGCCACACATCTCCGTGGATAAGGACTAAAGTGAAGCATTACGTGATATTTTTCTAGCACTGCCTCCCAAGTAGCTGGAGCTACAGGTGCACATGGTGATGCCTGACTTAGCCTGATATTAGCAATCTATAAGGGGATATGCAAAAATCTCAACAAGAACAGCAAAGGACCCAGTAAATTGTGCCAGTGCTGGGAGCTCAGAGGCATCCTCAAGCATTTCAAGGCACCTCCCTGTGTTGCAGAGGAAAGGGAGACACTAGTACAACGCTCTTAATAAGCGGCTTGGCACTGAACCGAGACCCCAAAAGCTCTGGAGCCAGAGATACTGGACGTGTTCTTTTTCTCCTCCTGCTTTTACATGCAAATTACTAAGCCCAGAAGCACACTCTGCTCTATTTTTTTTATATGAAAATTACTGCATTGTGGTCCTGTTCCAGAGAGGACACCATTCATCCAGGAAAAAGGAGAGAGGACAAGCAGGCACGCTGTATCTTCACACGACCCCATCCAGTGAGCTGTCACCAGGTACACACAGCCTCTGGTGGGGTAGCGAGCCCATTAGTGATCGGAATTCCATGTGAAGAATGAGAATTTAGTTTTCAGGTCATGCAAGGTTACACACACATTGTGGTGCTGGTGCATGCCAAGCACCAGTGACAAAACTCAGCATCCCTTGGCTTTCAACAACACTAGCTATTTACTGGAAACTCTCAACGTCTCAATAATAATAGTACAAGTTGCTATTCACCTATTTATGGCAAAATAAGACAGACAACACCACAATGCAAAAAATGTGCTGTAAGTGCCCACATGGTGGACACTGGGCCTTTGCCTCTCCCCGGCTAATACCCTAGAGCCTGGAGCACTGATTTGGAGATATACTTCATGTTAATGTATCAAGAGGTCAAGGTTAAAAGAAGAACACTTTTAAACTGGAAAAAATACCAAGAAATAAATCATAATTAAGAATGGTATTCATCCCACTGTCACTGGTTCAAGCTTTCTGCCAAAACCACACTTGCATTAGGGAATTTTACTTGCTGTCAGATGAACAGAAACAGTGAAGCAAGACAGTTATAGCCTCATAAAAAGTTAACTCACTGCTAATCTTTCAAACCTATACGTTAATAACTAAGTTTGCTTTAAATGAAACAAAGCCCCCGTTGTCCAGCCTGAGAAGTCACATCCAAATAATCTGAGGTTTATAATGGTATTTTCTTTACCCCTGCTCTACCCTCAAAGACCTTAACCTACCCTGCAGGATGCCAGATAGCCAGGGACAAAATTTATCAAAAATGTACTTCCAATCTTTGAAATGTCAGCATGGATGTTTAAGGAAGAGAGAGAAAAAAAGGGGTGTGGGGGATTGCACTGGGTTTTTTGAGGCTACTTAAATATTTTCCAAATGTCTGTGATCAGATGTAACGGAAGGGCATCTGGGGAGCCGGTCTGTATTTTCTTTTACCCACCTATTCAGAACCGAGACAATGAATGAAGTAGATCTCTCAAGAGCAGAGGCCCCTAGAGGGTCAAGTTTCAAGCATTGAAATTACAAAGCCTGGTTTTTGATGATGTGAAGAAGTAATGACAGCCTTGGGCTTTTAAACCTACAAGTGTTCACACTAGTTCAATCCGTCCCCAAGTCCATGCCATCCTTTCAACTTTGCAATTAAGAAAGGGAGAAATTCCGGTCAACTCTCCTTGGGGGGTTGGTCTGGGGGTAGAGGACTCAAGGAGGGAGGAGGATGGAGACAGAAAGAGCAAAGCCAATTAAAAATATAGCAAAATCGCCCACCTTTCTTAAATTCTTCCAGCATAGCGTCCAACTTGGTGTCATTGAAGACAAAGTGCAAAGGATGGTTATAAAACTTGGTGATGGTTTTCAGGGGAGTACAGTCATCTGGGTCCACGAAGGCCAGGTCTTTGACAAAGAGCAGGTCCACGATGTTGGACCGTTCTCCCTCAAACACCGGGATTCGAGTGTAGCCACTCTCCATGATTTCGGACATGGTGTTGAAGTCCAGGATGGCCTCGCCGGTGATCATGAAGCAATCCCTGAGGGGAGTCATCACGTCCTCCACCGTCTTGGTGCGGAGCTCCAGCGCCCCTTGGATGATATTCAGTTCCTCCTTAACGAGGTCGTTATAGGGGTCAGTAACCCGGAGCATCTCTAGCAGTTTTTCCCGGTTATACACAGTGCCTATCTCCTGGCCCAGAACGCAGTCCAGCAGTTTGCTAACCGGGTAAGAAGCGGGGAAGGTCATCATCATGAAAAACTTGGTAAGGAAGATGGTGTTGGCCCCTACCGCCAAGCCGTGTCGGGAGCAAATGGCTTGGGGCACGATTTCTCCGAAGATGACGATACCAATGGTGGAGACCACCACTGCGACAAGGCCTGAGCCCGCAATGTCGTCGAGCAGGATGGTGAGCGTGGTGTTGACCAGTACGTTGCCCAGCAGCAGCGAGCACAGCAGGTAGTTGCCCTGCCTGCGCACCGGCTCGATGCGCTTGGCATAATTCTTCTCTTTCTCCGTGCCGCAGTTTTGCACGATGCGCAGCTCCATAGGGTCCAGAGCCATGAGCCCCAGGTTGAGGCCGCTGAACATGCCCGACAGGCACAGCAGCAGTGAGATGAAGATCACTTGCAGCCAGAAGGGCAGCAAGAACTTCTTCTCCTCGCCCACTATCATCTTGGTGTCCTCACCGTCGTGGTAAATCCAGGTGGTCTCGGCCCACGGAGGAGGCGGGAGTCCGGCCACCCCCGCGCCACCCTTGCCCCCGACGGTGCCACTAGCAGACCCGGAGCCGCCGGCGCCCAGTGCGGGTGTGGAGAGAGACGTGCACAGGTAATAAGACTTGCTCTTCTCCATCTTGCGCAGCGGTTTGATCTCGATCTCGATGATGCCCGATGTGCGGCGATTGAGAATGATGTGGGGCAAGATGATGATGTCTGAGGTGCGGATGCCGCAGCGCTGGGGGCCGCTGTCCGGCTCTGGAGGCGCGGGGCCCCCCAGCCCACGCTCGCCGGGTGTATGCCGGCGCCGCTCATGCTCAGTGAAGGCGATGCGGGACCATGTCTCGTTGTTGATGTTCTGCCCGTACACTCGCAGCTTGACCCGGGTCCGCTCGCTCACCCGCAGAGCACCCCCTTCCATGAACGACACGTCGTTCGTATCCTCCAGCCGCAGCCCGATGATCACGGTCTCCTCGTTCTCGCCGGCAGCTGTGCAGCCACCCGCGCCGCAGCAGCAGCTCAGCAGTAGCAGCGGCAGCAGCCGGCCCGCAGCTGCCTGCAGGACCCCCCGGCCGCGGGCACTGAGGCTGCGGCGCGCCGCCATCTTCCAAGTGGGCAGTGCGGCGGCTGCCTGCCCGCCCGCCATCTTTACTTCGGGTTCACAAGAGCCACAGCCAATCATAGGGTGGCTGCTCCAGCTGAGACTTCATCCTTCCCACCCGGCGGCGCGAGCGCAGGCACCGGCGCCTGAGCAGGACTGCAACCGCGCGTTCGCGCTCAGCCCTCAGCTGTCCTTCTCTCTGAATGACACTGATTCGGACTGAGCCAGCTGAGGAACCCTCGGGCTCGAGGGAGGAGGGAGCGGAGGGAGGGGCGTGCTAGCCTCTCCCGCGAGAGGCAGGTCTGTCAGCCAATCAAGAGCGGGTGCCCGCCTTCCCAGCCAGGGGGCTGGAATGGAGGCGTGGTTGCAGTCGGCGTGCCGCACCAATGGCACGGGAGGTGGGCGGGGAGATGAGGGCCACTGTCCTCCTCAGCATGCCAAGTTTCCAACTGAAAGGCGCGTGACTCTTGTGTATGCGAGGGGAGGAGGCGTGGCCATCTCGGACGCAAGAGCCAGTCAAAGATGAGCGCTGTGGGGATGGGGGCGTGGTCTTCCACCAGGCGGCCAATGAAAAGGAGCGGTCCGCGGGTGCGGCGCTCCCTGTGGGGTCTCTGTAGTAGATCCTCGCTGGCCGCTTGGCAGCGCTGCAATACTGCCCTGAGGCGTCAGGCCTCAGGTTCTTGCTTCAGGGCCTTGCGGGCTCCACAGGGCTCCGTGTCGACGCAGAAAGGCCTGAGCCCTCCTTCCCTCGGAGCACCAGAGCCGACTGGAGACAGCTTACGGTGCACATAGCCTAAATCCTAACCGGGATACTAGTCAAACCCCCAGGCCACTACTCCTGCTTGCGGCTTCCCTGGAGATTCGCGGTGACAGGGTGGCCTTAGCAACGCCGAGGACCTGCGATCTCCGCGCCTCTGAGCGCCCTCAGCTGCTCACGATCATGTGGCGCCACCTGCCGGCCCTTACGGACGACCTTTGATGTTTTCAAGCTCTCATCAAACACTCCAAAGAGTGGTCAGCTTCCCAAACTTTGTAATCACAGGAATTCTCCTGTAGTCTTGCTATAATCACAGAATGAGATGGATCCTGTTTTTGGTTTTGTTTGGTCTTTTAACGTGCATCCAGGCAATTTGGGGAAACAAGAAGGGGAAAACATCCTGAGAAGACCCGTGAAAGCTTATTCTGAAATGCACTGGCTGTTAGCTCCGGAGAAGATAGATTCTGGAGCACAGATTACCAGGAGTCCATTCATTAGAGTAGATGCGGTAGCCCAGTAGCTCCCAAACTGAACTTTCTGCCTCCCAACTAAAGCGTGTTTTAAAAATGTTTTTCTGATTTTACTTTGTATTCCGTAAACACAATACCCTTCCTTTTTGTGAACACCCAAAGTCTTTTTTATAATTTCCAGGATGAATAATTCCTGGGCTCGTTTCAGTGGTATTCTCGCCATTCTCTCCTCTTTTATGCCTGTCCTCATCTCTACCCCATGACCTTCCAGCTAGTGACTTGTTGAACCCGGACCTGTTGCTCTCTTATTTGAGCCCTCCCCTGAATTCTCATCTCCCTCTGATAAAAGCGGGAGTACTCACACCACCTAAAAGGTCCTGCAAGCTCTGCCTCAACCAGGCTCTGTCATTTTCTCAGTCACTGCCAGGGGATCTTCCTGGGGTCTCTGTGTGTGCTGTTTCCTGTGGATGGAACTCAGCTTCTTCCAGATGCCAACATAGCCCTGTTTAAAGGCTTTGCTCAAAGGCCACCAAACTCGATATCTCCCTTATTTTTCTTCAAAGCAAAGATCATTTACTAATAGCATGTGTAAATTACTCATTTGGTTGATAATCTGTCCTCTCTCAAGAACTGTTGTGCCCTGTTATATCACCTCAGCCTAAAACAACTATAGATATTCAAAACATCATATAAAAAGTGTTAAAGAAATAAAGATGCTTTTACTTTGATTATTTTAAGTAAATGGTCAACTCTAGTCCTAGCCCTCTGGTTTCTGGTGGGTTTTTGTTATTGTTTTTGTTTGGGCGTGGGGTGGGTTTTTCTTACTTCTTAATTCTCGTACTGCTATATTGGAAAAATTACTTCAGGTGAAGAAAATGGGATTCTTAGGTTTCTTATGTGCTTACAAGAGTGGTGTTTACAGTTTAAAAGCTGAGGTCTTTAGATGTCTGACAAAGGTTCAGGGCTGACACAGTGCTTCTAAGCCAGCTGACTGAGAATGTGAGGACCAGTGTGTTCCAGGCTAAGAGGGAAGACAGTTAGTGGTTCACGAATGTTGAATGCACCATTTGGAATGGAAATGTAGAGACAGGAAGAAGTACTTGCCAGCCCTACGGACATTTCCTGTGCAGAGAAATCAACGGTCAGGAAAGTGCGGTCTGAGAAATCTGGAAGCAGGCTAGAAGTTCAAGACTTAAGCAAAACAGAACAGCACCTCGAAGCAGACACCACAAAATAAGCCAGGCTTAGAATCACACGGGGGATTGCTGAGCCATCTTTATCCTCTGCGGTGGATGTGGACTGCTACTCTGCATGAATACTCAAGACACACAAAGCTGTCTAGACCCCTGAGCCAAGCAGTTTTTCCTTCCATTAGAGTTATCCCTCAGTCTCAGAGGCTTTTTAAGGTTAAAGACTTACTCTTTCTTAGAGAGAAACTGCTGGGTTTGCAGTGAATGAGTGGCTTCTGGGGCTTTGCAACCTATTCTTTCAGGGGTAGAAAGTGATGATGTTTGTAGGAAGCCTCTTCTGAAATGTTGGGGGTTGGGGGATAACACCACAAAACCCTCATTTCTGACCATATTTTAATTTATAAAAGGCCACAGAGGGGCTGAGGTTCTTAAGGGGTAGCCACCGGTGTCTTACCATTCCTTCTTTTTCTCCTTGCCTGGCCTTGGAAGAGTCACTCAAACTAAGCTAAAACCTCCTGCAAATATCCTCCTTAACTAAACTTCCTCTCCCAGAATCCTTCACTAGAAAATAATGGAGAAGGATGGCAGCTCGATGTTCTTCCGACCGGAAGGAAAACCTCCAAATCTGCAGGTTCAGGAATTAATTCTGTAGCCAGACCCAGATGTGTCTCCAAGGGAGATGCACTGGATTTTCTAAAAGATTGCAAGGAAAATACAAGTGTTTCCTCTATATGTTTTATTAACCTAAGGTCTGATTAATAGAGAAGGTTTTTGCTCTGAAATTTGCTAGGTTGTAGAAAAGCATTCAAAGTCAATGGGATTTGGGGTTAGGGGATGGAACACAAGGCCTTGGACATATGCTCTGCTGCTGGGGTCCTCTCCAGCCAAGAGTGACATCTGAATGCCACCAGAACACAGAGTCTTTGGAGGAAAACCAGAAACTAGAAAACACTGGAATTACATGAACTTGTCCTTGAGTCCACCCTGATGGCCCAGAGGGATTTCTCAGAAGCAGTACTGTGCACTTGTTCGAGTACTAGAACCCTTTCAGGCAAAGTGAGAATTGTTCACCGCAGTTCATGAAAACCCTCAGTTAAAAGAAAACTGGAGGTTTGCTTATTTTCCCAGAAGGCCTTATGGGCTTTTGTTAGGAATTACCAGTTCCCCTCCTTTTTCTAGATATTTTCTGGTGAGAAGAAAAAGAAAAATGTGGCCTTTTGACAATTGGAAGAAAAGATTTCTTGTTAGGGTTAGTCTAGGTATTCAATGCTAAATACACGCCCCCAAAATCTGGTTACCCCGCAAAGAGCAGATCTTCATGCATGCCAAGTGATGCTATGTAAACCTTGCCCCCCAATTTAAAGCTATTGGTTAAATAAAAGTGGCTACAGCCAATTGCTGGGGAGAGTAGAGGTAGGCGGGGTTTTGGTCACAGGCAGGAACCACTAGGAGAGTGAGGAGAAAGAAGGACATGAGAGAAGAAGGAAGAAGGAAAAAAGGCAGACTTAACTGGAAGTCTCCATGTGGACCAGGAGCATGTGGCCAGGTAAAATGTCCCCTGAGGACAGGCTGATAGAGCAGAAATAACCCAGGCAACTCAAACAGCAAGTACTCAGAAAGGGCAGCTGGGGAATTAACAGTCTAGGGTATAGAAAAATAGATATGGGGTAATCCCCCAGTAATTGTGCTAAGCTGATTTTAAAAATCCATAGGACTGTCTTGATTACTGGGGGAGGCTGTCCAGGTCTTATTAAATAATAAGAGCTATTATTTAATAAGAGTTACTAAATAATATTTTAAATTTTAAAATACCATTTACAATCTCTCTTTGAAAAGGGTCTGAATTCTTCCCAGCTAGCCTTTGCTGAAATCTAGTCTTCAGCTACCCAACAGGAAGTGAGAAGCCACCCTAATGGCGCCTAAAAAGCCCCCCATTGCCTCTTCTTGCTCTGCTTTCTTCCTCCTATCACTACTTGCTCTGGTCTGAGCCCTACGGTAAGGGTTAGGCACATGCACAGCGCCCCACATCTTTTAAAATTACACTCCCAGAGACTGGGGATGTGGCTCAATTGGCAGTGTTTTCCTGGTATCTATGAATCTCTAGCTTTGGCTCCCAGCATCCCATAAAACCAGGCTTGGCCATACACATCTCTAATTCTATCACTTGAGAGAGGCAGAAGAATCAGGAGTCCATAGTCATCTTTGCTTCTATAGCAAATTCAAAGCCAATCTGGACTACCATCTGGAGTTTGTTCCCCCACCAACATTTGGAGGGGTGAGGACAGAGCAGATAAGATTGGGATGAACAAAACACTGGGACCTAAATGTATGAATTTGAGGCCTCCCGTAAGAGACATGTCTGCGTGCCTCAGACCCCTGAGCTGGGACCTGTGTCTCTCTCATGCTAGCTTAGCTCAGTCCTACAGCCTTTGTTTCACCTCTTCTGAGGATGAAGGTAAAATATACCTATCAGTCTACCCTTTTCCCCAGGCACAGACAAAACACTCACAAAATGCAAGCTCAGACTTCCGCCCTTTCCAGTTCCTCTAAGGCACTGTTGATTTTAACTATTACTAAGCTGAAGGGTTATTTCTTCTTCTTCTTCTTCTTCTTCTTCTTCTTCTTCTTCTTCTTCTTCTTCTTCTTCTTCTTCTTCTTCTTCTTCTTCTTCTTCTCCTTCTTCTTCTTCTTCTTCTTTCTCTCCTCCTTCTCCTTCTCTCTCTCCCTCCCTCCCCCCTCAATATTCACTTCTTTACATTTCTTTTAATAGACTTTCTCTGTGTGTCTATCTGTGTGTGAGCGTTAGCATGCATGTTCTGATGAGTTTGGAGATTAGATGGCAGCCTCTGGTGTCAGCTCTTACTTCTCTTTGAGGATCTCTTGGGTTCAGTTTTGTTTCTACTATAGATGTCAGACAAGTGTGTGTTTCAGGAGATTCTTCTGGCTTCCCCTTCCTTCTCAGCGTAGAGACACTGGGAATACAGATATGTGTGTTACCCACTAAGCATCTTTCTAGCCTTACACTTTATTTTCTTACTTATGTAGTTGTTTACCTGAGACCTGGGCCCCAGCATCTCAGATATCTCAGGCTACATTTGAACCTGCTATATAGATGAGGATGACCTTGACCTGCGGATCTTCTCATCCCACCTTCTGTGTGCTGCGATCCTAGCTGTGCACAACCATGGATGTGCCGCTAGAGATCAAATCCAGGGCTCCCTGTATACTAAGCAAGCATTCCACCAGCTGAGCTACATTCCTCAGCCCCTGCTTCTTTACATTTTAAATTAAAAGTGTTCTATTTCTTAACCCATTTCTTTTTCTTCATTTATTTATAGACCTATCAGTCTGTGTATATTGTTTCTCTAGTGAGTTCTAAGCACAGCTCTAGGCACTGGGGAGCTACAATATAGAATCATCAGTTGTGCAAAGATACACATTTGTAATCCTAGCACTCAGGAGGCTGAAGCAGGAAGATCCCAAGTTTAAAAGTTTGGGGCTATCCTGGGCTATATAGTGAATCTCAACCAAATCCTACCCCAGCTCCTCCCAAAACAAAAACAAACTTGCTAGTAAGGAAGCTAGCAACAAACACTACACGGTAAAGGATAGAGTGTCTTAAAGGATACCCAGCTACAAAGGAGACTGAGGCTGGAGAATCTGGAGCTCGGTGCCAGTGTAGACAACATAGGGAGACCTTATCTCAAAAAAAAAAAGAAGATACAGATAAACAGAGGCGAGCTGGAGAGACAGCTCATAGGTTAAGAGCACTGGCTGCTCTTCCAAATCAGTTCCCAGAGCCTACACAGGGAGCTCACAACTACCTATAACTCTAGCTCCAGGGCCTACACCTCTTTCTGACCTCCATAGGCACACGATCACACAGACATAAAGACATAAGTAAAAATTTTAATTGTTTTTAAAACTGAGGAAAGCATAGTGGTCTTCAGGTTGATTCTAGCAACCACAGAGGTTTTAGGCTGGGTGTAGTGGAGTTCTCTATTCACCTCGGCTCATGGGAGCTGAGACAGAAGGTACACAAATTCAAGATCATCCTGAGCTGCATAAGGAGACACTACCTCGAAAGAGAGAAAGAAAGAAAGAAAGAAAGAGAGAAGGAGGGAGAAAGAAGAAGGAAGGAGGGAAGGAAAGAAAAGAATGAAAAGAAGGAAGGAAGGAGGGAAGGAAGCTAAGTACTTGGAGGAAATAGTTCCCTCAGTAAAACGCTTAGCCTGTAAGCAACAGGACACACATTAAATCTCCATAGCCCACATTTGCAGAACCAAGTACTATGTTGTGGGCTTGCTGTCCCCAAATTGGAGAGACAGAAACAGGCAGGAGAAAGGAGCTTGATTGGACAGGAAGCCTTACCTGCTTGGTGAGTTCCAGGCCAATTGTAGACCATGCCTCAAAGATAAATAAATAAATAAATAAATAAATAAATAAATAAATAACAGAAACAAAGGAGCAAGTGGATGACTTCTGAGGATCAACACCTGAAGTTTCTCTGACTTACACAGCTCTCTCTCTCACACATACAGTACTCTCTCACACACATACAGTACTGTCACACACACAGATGTGGAGAGCTTTTGGGGCTGCTTGGCAGGAATCTGACATCTGGCCAAGAACAAGGAAATGGGCTTCAGGCTAGAACAGGAGACTAAGGTCAGGTAGGAATCTTAATTTTAGGGTGGGGCAGAAGAAGTAGGCTTCAGGGAAGAATCTGATTTGGGGATGGACAAGGACATAGGCTCAGATATTTTGGTCATCCTGACAGGCCCTCAGAAACAGCAATCGCAGGAATGGTCACAGGCTTTGCTTGTTACCTTGCTCACTCCTTGGCTATCTGTGTTTCTTGTTCTGTTTGCCCTTATGGCTTACATGTAGCTAAAATGGTATAAAAGCAGATTGGGGGAAAAATAAACCTGCCTCAGCCTCAGAACTGGCTGGGGTCATGCTCGACTGGGGTCATGCTCGACTGAGGTCATGCTCAGCGCTGTCTATGCTCGGCGCTGTCTATGCTCGGCGCTGTCTATGCTCGGTGCTGACTAATTGTCTTTTTCTTTTTAATCCTCCCTCCTGCGCTGGAGAACCTGTTGACTGACTGAGCAGGGTTGCTCAGATGGCGCCTCAATGTTGGAGCTCCAGGAAGCGGGGTACAGTGAAGGACACTGCAGAAATTGGAAGCATGCCTAAAGGAAAGTAAAGAAGTTTTGGGCCAGTGGTGACTAAACCTTGTAGAAGGACAAGGTAATGGTAAAATGTGTTTTGTGTATGTGTTTAGAGTTATGCTAAAATCTAGAGGAGCAAAGATAATTCTCATAGGTGCTTTTAGTCTTTGGACCCTGACTAGCGATAGTTTACACCCTAGACGTGAGAGAATGGGTTTGAGAAAAGCAATCCTCCCCGACTATCCGGGGAAGGAAAATGAACGTAAGCTGTTTCAGAGCTCTCTAGGGACAGAAGGAGGTCGGGAGACGTCCTGCCTCCTCTCTGGTTCCTACCAGAGGAATGCTTAGTTCTGCATCCCTTAGGTAGACTATCTGGGTCCCTTTGGGACATCTAGTCCTCTTCCCTGTCTATTGTCTGTCCTTGGTGCACCAATCTGTCCATCAGTTTATGTCTGTGTTTTTGTTTCGTTGCTTGAATGTTGTTCTGTGTTTCATGTTCAAAAGGAAAAATGGTTCAAACTTTATCTGCTGGTTGTTCACCCTTTTAGTTTTAACTCATTTCAAAAAAAAAGATAAATAAAAAGCGCTCTCAATTGGCCTTTGGAGCCCTGCACCTGTAGTTAGGAGTCAAGCACAACTGAAGAAGCCCTGCCAGGGAGCTGATGGTTGTTTCTCCTAGAAAACTGTGACTGTGATTATTGGGTTCAGCAGGTGACAAGGTGCTCCTCTCTTGAAACTACAACTAGAAAAATTAAGAAAATTTTGTCTGGTCTAAATATATAAGATGTGCATAGCTATTTCATTTTTATTTCTGACTGGTTTTAAATGTATAAATATGTTCTGCATGTCTTGATTATAGATTATTGGCTTATAAGTTATAGGGTATGATTAACAATTTGTAACAGAAAGTTGACTTAAAACTGGTAAATTGGTTATATCATCTGCAAATAGTGATATTTTAATTTCTTCCTTTCCAATTTGTATCCCTTTGACCTCCTTTTGTTGTCTAATTGCTCTAGCTAGAACTTCAAGTACTATATTGAATAGATAGGGAGAGAGAGGGCAGCCTTGTCTAGTCCCTGATTTTAGTGGGATTGCTTTTGAGTTCCTCTCCATTTAGTTTGATGTTGGCCACTGGTTTACTGTATATTGCTTTTACTATGTTTAGGTATGGGCCTTGAATTCCTGATCTTTCCAAGACTTTTATCATGAAGGGATGTTGAATTTTGTCAAATGCTTTTTCAGCATCTTATAAAATGACCATGTGCTTTGTTTCTTTGAGTTTGTTTATGTAGTGGATTACATTGATGGATTTCCGGGTATTGAACCATCCCTGCATCCCTGGGATGAAGCCTACTTGATTGTGGTGAATGATCATTTTGATGTGTTCTTGGATTTGGTTTGCAAGAATTTTATTGAGTATTTTTGCATTGATATTCATAAGGGAAATTGGTCTGAAGTTTTCTTTCTTTGTTGGATCTTTGTGAGGTTTTGGAATCAGTGTAACTGTGGCCTCATAGAATAAATTGGGTAGTGTTCCTTCTGTTTCTGTTTTGTGGAATAGTTTGAAGAGTATTGGTATTAGGTCTTCTTTGAAGGTCTGATAGAATTCTGTGCTTAACCCATCTGGAAATCAAAATATCACTATTTGCAGATCATATACTTAAGTGACCCCAATAACTCCACCAGAGATCTGCTATAGCTGATAAACAACTTCAGCAAATTAACTCAGACAAATCAGTAGCCTTCCTATACTTGAAGGATAAACAGGCTGAGAAAGAAATTAGGGAAATGACACCCTTTACAATTGTCACAAACAATATAAATTGTCTTGGTGTGACTCTAAACCAAACAAGTGAAAGATCTGTATGACAAGAACTTCAAGTCTCTGAAGAAAGAAATCGAAGAAGACCTCAGAAGATGGAAAGATCTCCCATGCTCATGGATTGGCAGGATTAATATAGTAAAAATGGCTAACCTGCCTGAAGCAATCTACAGATTCAATGCAATCCCCATCAAAATCCTAACTCAATTCTTCATAGACTTAGAAAGAGCAATTCTCAAATTCATTTGGAATAACAAAAAACCCAGGATAGCAAAAACTATTCTCAACAATAAAAGGACTACTGGGGGAATCAGCATCCCTGACCTCAAGCTGTACTACAGAGCAGTAGTGATAAAAACTGCATGGTATTGGTACAGTGACAGGCAGGTAGATCAATGGAATAGAATTGAAGACCCAGAAATGAACCCACACACTTATGGACAATTGATCTTTGACAAAGGAGCTAAAACCATCCAGTGAAAAAAAAGACAGCATTTTCAACAAATGGTGCTGGTTCAACTGGCAGTCTACGTGTAGAAGAATGCAAATAGAACCATTCCTATCTCCCTGTACAAAGCTCAAGTCCAAGTGGATCAAGGACCTCCACATAAAACCAGATACACTGAATCTAATAGAAGAGAAAGTGGTGAAGCGTCTTGAACACATGGGCACAGGGGAAATGTTCTTGAACAGAACACCAATGGCTTGTGCTCTAAGATCAAGAATTGACAAATGGGACCTCACGACATTGCAAAGCTTCTGTAAGGCAAAGGACATTGTCAATAGGAGAAAATGGCAGCCTACAGATTAGGAAAAGATCTTTACCAATCCTACATCCGATAGAGGGCTAATATCCAATATGTACAAAGAACTCAAGAAGTTAGACTCCAGAGATCCAAATAACCGTAATTTACTTCGTTAGAAATTCCTCCCTCCCTTCTTCCTTTCTCCCTCCCTTTCTCCTCTCTCTGTCTCTGTCTCTGTCTCTGTCTCTGTCTCTGTCTCTCTCTCTCTCTCTCTCTCTCTCTCTCTCTCCTTTCTCCTCCTCTTTGTCCTCCTTTGCTACTCCTGCTCTTCCTCTTCCTTTTTAGTTTGGTGTGTTTTGCTTCTGCCACAGAAGTCCCCAAAAGACTAGAGGGGACACCACACCTTCCATCAGGAAGTCCATACTGGAATCACAGGCTACTATCCCCAAGTCTCAATGGGAATTAGAAATTTTAGACCAAGCATGCAGTTTCCCGGGTTGGCCTAGACTCCTGATCATAGGACAGACTTCCTGATATATTTCATTTAAGCAGTTAAAACTCATTAAGCAGCGGTGTCATACCCTAATCCCTACATTAGGGAGACTGAGGCAGAAAGATCCTCTCAGAGAGCAAGAGCCTATCTCAAAAGATAAAATAGGGGCCGACGAGATGGCTCAGGGGTTTAGTGCAGTTGCAGAGGGTGCAGGTCCAGTTCTTTGCACTCTCATGGTGATTCTCAGCCATCAGTAACTCCAGTTCCTCTTCTGGCCTCAACAGACACCAGGCACATACATGCTGACAAGAACACTCACACATAAAAAATTACATATGTTAAAAAATTTCCCAAAACAGAACTTTTTTGAAAGAAAAAAATACTATTAATCATTAGTCCAGTTTAAAGCTTAAAGCAACACAGTACCAGACAAAGGCAAACAGTATGTTCATATTATAATTGTGGGCAGGGATGTGTGTGTGTGTGTATGCATGCATCTGCATGCCTGGGGAGGGACAAAGGTCAACATTCTCAATCACTTCCCCACCTTAGTTTTTGAAACAAGGTCTGTCACTGAACTTGGAGCTCACTGATTGGCTGGGCTGGCTGGCTGCAAGCCCTATCCACCCTCTATATCTCCAGGGTATGGAAGGAGTGTGTGCCTGCTTATGTGTGCCTGCTTATGTGGGCGTGTTACGGGGCATACTGCCAGGCCTACCTTCATGGGGTCTGGACATGCAAACTCAGGTCCTCATGTTTGTATGGCAAGCACTACACCAACTGGGCCATCTTCCTAGCCCTATCTTCCAGTCATGGTAAGAGTTAGCACCACCATTCCTGCCAATAAAAACCCTGCTTCCTACATCACACTCCGCCCCCTCCACTCTAGCTGTAATCACCGTTTTCACCTTGTCCTCTCCTATCCCATCCCTCCCACTCAAGCCCCCCAGCCCCACCCCCAACCCTTCGTGAAGAGGATCAGGCTCCCCCCCCCTGCCCCCCGTGCATGCCACGGAAACACAATAGCCTCAGCTCCTTTTACTTTTCAGACAAGGGCTCACTCCAGTTGCCCAGGCTGGCTTTGAACTCATGTTTTAGGCCAGGCAGTCCTTGGCCTTTCAACCCTCTTGTTCAGCCTCTCAACTAAGCAGTTACTACACTGACTTCGGAAGGCCCGGGAGGACAAAGACAAAGCATGCTATGCAACGGGCGGGCGAGACCAGGAGACCTGGTTCTGGTCTTGGTGCCAACTTGGTGCCAAGTCTAGTCTGCAGTCCCAACATTCAGATCATTTCCGTAGACACAGTTTCAGCGTTTCCTTTCATTACATTTGAAAAGGCAGCACATTACATTTGAAAAGAAGTGGGTAAGGGAGCCGTTCTCAGTAAAGACTCCCTTTTGTTATGTGGTGTGTTTGATCTATGCGGAGTGAAGAATCTTCCTCTCTACCGCAAGAAAGTTTTAAAGGGTTGCACTGACTTGGTGAGTTTCTGCTACACTATTTAAAAGGAAAAATAAAGATACCTCCTTCGTGGAGCTTCCGTCAGCAGATCTACTTGAAAGGTGTAATAAGGTTAATTGATAAACAGAAAGCAAGGACAGTTAATAAAAGATGAACGGGTAGGTCCGGAAGCCACACCAGGCGCCCCGTACTTGCCATGCGAACCTTCCATCTGAAGCATTTGACATTTGAGGTGCGCGTTGTCAAGGAAGCTCATTTAATATTCGAAAAGGGAGCTACCTGGGAGAAGCTGGTTAACTCTAGGAACAGAGGCTAAATTGTGCAAGCCACTTCATCCGACACAGTTAGGTCTGAGCTATATGTCAAATTACCATAAGCAGCTCCAGCCCTGTGGGTCCCTCCTGTGCTGTTCCCTGCCAAGCCCCACAAGCCTGCTTGGTTGCTGCTTGTAATGAATTAAAGATATGTCACAGGTTATCCTCAGGATCGTATAATTTCAGCTTCACATTTGCAAATGAGTTCAGTCTGGGAGCTGGGGAGATATCTCAGCAGGGAGAACACTTACCACACAAGCATGAAGCCTGAGCTGGGTCCCCAGCACCCATATAAAGTAAATTAAATTAATTATATGAATATATATATATATATATATATATATATATTAGACATAATATGCATATGTACCATATATATACATATAAGCCTGGCATGGTGGCATGGACTTGCAATCTCAGCAGTAACGTGGAGAAAGGCAGATAGATCCAGCCTAGCTTACTCAGCAAGCTCCAAACCAATTAGAAACCTTATTTCAAAAAAAAAAAAATAAGGTGGACAATGCCTGAGGAATGACACCCAAAGTAGACCTCTGACCAAAGTCAGAGTAGGCCAGAGCTCTCTCTACTGGATCCTGGGTGGGGGATCTATAAAAGAACCTTTTGTACAACCCAAATTGGGGAAGGTAGTTGAAGACATCAATTCCTTAAGGGAGTCAAGACACTTGACCAGTGTTTAGAACCACACTGGGTTGTTTTGATCCTCTTGGCCTACTGGTTCACAATATTCCATTTTTGCAGCCATGAATAAGACAATGCCTACTACAAGAGATGTATCAAGTTTTATTTTTATTTAAGGGTATTTGTGTGTGCTGTTTGCACACAATATGCATGCTGTGCCCAAGGAGACCAGAAGAGGGTGTCTGATCCCCTGGAACTGGAGCCACAGGAGACTGTGAGCTGCCTGGTGTGGGTGCTAGGAAACCAGCTTCTAGTTCTTTGCAAGAGCAGCAAGTGCCCAACCAGAGAGCCATCCCCGCCCTCCTCCACCCGTCCCCCCCCCAAGTAGCCTTAATGACTGTGACAGAAGGAAAGGACAGGTAGATCGAGCCACCTCTCTTAACAGTCACGGGGCACAACTCCCATTTGAATGTGTCACTAGTGACAACTGTGGTGGCTTTCTTGGAGCCACCCAAGGTCATGGGCAGAAGGATGCTTTGCTGCTGCTTTGGCACTGGGGTGGGGCCTCTTCTGGCTGGGTATCTCATCCATTTCACTAGGCTGGATGGCCAATGAGCTTCAGGGATCTGCCTTTCTCTGCATGTCCATCAGTAGGGTTAGCAACATAGCCTTCGAGGCTCAGCTTTTATGTGAGTCCTGAGGATACAGACTTGGGTCCTTGTGCTTGCATGGCCCACATTTCACTGACCAGCCGAACTATCTCCCCATTGAGTATAATTCTTAAAACATGTATTTTGTTGGAAAAAATATATCAAATATGCTATTCTCAGAAAAGATCTGTGGCTGGGTTGTGGTTGCACACACCTTTGATCCCAGCACTCAGGAGGCGGAGGCAGGTGGATCTCTGTGAGGCCCAGGCCAGCCTGGTCTACAGAGTGAGTTCTAGGACAGCTAAAGCTACACAGAGAAACCCTGTCTCCAAAACAAAACAAAACAAAAACAAAAACAAACAAGCAAAAAAACAAAACAAACAAACAAACAAAACCAAATGTGAAGTTCCATCGTGATTTCTCCCTGAAGCACGAAGCCTTCTGGATTACTGGGGAGGCTGGGGAGGAAGATTGCTCAGTGTGTAAAACACTAGCTACCCAAGCATAAGGTTCTGAGTTCTAAATCTTCAGTATTCACATGAAAGCTGGGCACAGCCTCACAAGTTTCTACAGCCCCAGCACTGGTGGGTGGAAACCAGTGGATCCCAGGATCCTAGGGTGCTGGCCAGCCATCCTAGTCAAGACAGCAAGCTTTAGGCTCAGTGAGAGACACTGTCTCAAGGGGACAAAGCAGAAAGCAGTAGAGAAGGACACCGTCCTTTGGCTTCTACAAGCACCCAAGTGTGTTGCATATGCACACCAATCCTGGCATCCACATCAGGAGGCTCACTAACCATAGGAGCAGCTGCCATTTTAGACATCCAAGCCTGCAACAAATGTGTTGATTTATGTAAACAAAGAAATGACAGACAAGCCTAGTCAACAGAATGGCCCTCTAAAAGGGCCACCCTGGGCTCAAGGAGCCTGCAGTGTGCTCAAACCATGCCAGTCGCACACAGCAGTGAATTATAACTGGGCACATAAGCAACTCTAGAGCCAACAGCCTGAGTCAAATCAAGGTTCCTGAGACAAACAGGGTGAGACAAAACTGTCTGTCAAAGTCAGGGATGAGGGCACTCAGAATTCTGGAATGTCCCACTGGGAACATAGCTCTTTTTAAAAAGATGAATCTGCCCTTAGAACTCATCCCAGTGTTCTGTAGGCCTGAACATCCTCAAATTCCTAATTGAAAACCTCTTAGGCCATGCCAACCCCATCTCTTCCCCTATTGCCCAAGCTCTTTTTTTTTACCGGCATCTAAGTACAATCAAGATTTTATCAAAGCCCTCCATTGTTAAAAGCGGTTACTTGCTCGGTTTTGAGGCAGGGTCTCACTTACCCCAGGCTGGCCTCAAACTCTGTGTAGCTGAGGGGGGAGGATCTGGGCTTCTGATCCTCATGGCTCTACCTCCCCAGGACTGGGACCTTAGGTGTGTGCTGACTCTCCTGGTTTCACCTGGTACTGGAGAACAAACCTAGAGCTTCCTGCATAAAATACCAGGCTAGTAGTCTACCAGCTGGACTGTGCCCTGGCCCCAGGGTTTAAGTCTGATTTATCAGCCCCTAATAAGGATCTGAGTCCCTTCAACTTCTTATCATTGGTCCTTCCTTTAAACCTCATAACTTCTTTAATATGGGACCTAGAAGCAAACCAACATTTTCCTAAAAGTTTAATGAGAGCACTTTACAAGGGGAGAAAAATCCTGTTTGTATCTCTTAGCTCTCCTTTTTTAAAAAAAACATCACTTAAGACAGATTACAGGGGACTGGAGAGATGACTCAGCAGTTAGGAGCACTGACTGCTCTTCCAGAGGTCCTGAGTTCAATTCCCAGCAACCACATGGTGGCTCACAACCATCTGTAATGGGATCTGATGCCCTCTTCCGGTGTGTGTGAAGACAGAGCGCTCACATATACAAAACAAATAAATATTTTTAAAAAGACAAACTACAGACATCCATTGAGGCATCAATTATCAGGGTGAACTAAAGTCAATTTTATTTTTCATTTATTTTCTTTTTCATTCAATTACAGGGAAAAAAAGGGTTTGAAGACAGCGACCTATTCCTACCAAATCTGAGTTGACAATCTTTTGTCAGAGTTAGCATAAATTTAGTAAGTACTGTGCTTCCTGAGTAACCACAGAGAAAAACCCAGCAGTGTCCTGTGGTAGGCTAAAAGGAAGATATTCTCACAACGTTGATGCCTTTGGTTGGCCCATTGAGTAAACCTTAGGCTTCCAAGTTCTATTTCTGACCACTAGGTGGCACCAGAACTCTGAAATAGTGAAATAGAAAAGCAGGCGCTTTTGCTTCGAACCTCTAAAAATCACTTTTATTCTTAGCAGGGGTCTAGATTGTGAGGGCTTTGCCATCTTCTCATAATCTGTGCACGGGTGAAGAGCAGGCCAAGAAGCCGTTGTGGCTGTCCATTAAGAAGCCGTTGCGGCTGTCCTTTATCCCTCTCTCGTGCCCGGTGGGCTCAGCACTGGCCATAGATCTAGCAGCTTTGCCTTTTGCCACAGCAGCCTCCTGAGCCTCCAGGTGCATGTCTGGGCTTCATCTTGTCAGATTCCTCAGCAAGCTTGAATGGATCTCGGATCATAACCTGTCAAAAGACAAACCAGAATGAGAGTACAGAGGGGTTCTGTAGCACCCAAACATTGATATTTCTGTGTGATTTAGGCTGATTTACCAAGGAGGGAGATAAAATGTTACTCCTATCCAGCCTTTGGAAGTGCACTGTCACTCTAGAGTACAAATGACCTTTTAAGATAAGCCTCGTGGAACATAAATCTACCCGTCACCCCTGTGATGTAAAGGTGGAGGCAAAAGGGTCTGGACTTAAGATCATCCTTGACTGCATGGTAAGTTGGAGGCCAGCCTGAGTTACAAGCTAAAGAACAAAAGATTATCACTCTCCCAGGGTAACCTTTACTTTGTCCAAGAAAGGGGGCAGTAATTTTTGTTTGTTTTGGAGACAGGATTCCATGTAGCCCAGGCTGGCCTCTAACTCATTATGATTCTAAGAGAGTGTTGAGGAGATGAGTGTGTGTGTGTGTGTGTGTGTGTGTGTGTAACACATACATGCATACATCCATATGAAATCACCACCCCACCCCAATGTATGCTGTGCGGGGGACTAAACCCACTCTGTGCCCAAAAGTGACTTTTATTGTTTTTCTGATAGTCTTACACTGTAACCTAAGTTGGCCTGGAACTCTTGGTAATCCCCCTGCCTCAGCTTAAGTGCTGAAGCTACCATAGCCTGCTTAAAAGTAGTTTCTGCTGGGCCAGGGGAGTTGATTTCACCCAACTGATTCTGTTCTGTGAGAGTCTCATGAGCAAGTGCCTTCTACCATTGGAACCGAAATCCTGAAATGCTGAGACATCCCTTCCTATGCCTTATCCTCCAGAAATGTGAACACAGGACAAGGATGGTAAGTCCAGCTGTCGATGTCCAGATCAGAGATGGCCGTTACCAGCCACCCTGGCCTTGGAGCACAGAGCACAAGTCGTTCAGGAGAAACAGCTATATTCCGTTTTCCTCCTTTACCTCTAGATGAGCTGCTTCTTACAGTGGCACCAGCAGAACAGGGACCAACTGGGGCCAAGACCTGCAACCCAGGGCATGAGCAAGTCACCTCAATGATGATGATACACTGTGAAATTTACATCCTACTATCACTGATGGGCATTCCAGTGGGCGCCTGTAAGGCCCCTCTAGTCAAGAGACTGGCAGCCTCGTTTGAATTGTGGCCATGCTCTCACTGGCCCTCGGTCCCTACCTTTCTTCTTTGTTAGAAATTTATTTATTATATTCTATGTGTACGGGTGCTTTACTGGGATGAATGTCTGGGTGCCACATGTTCAGTGTCTGTGGAGGCCGGAAGAGGAGGCTGAATCCCCCAGAACTGGAGTTACGGATGGTTGTAAGCAGCTGTGTGGGTGCTGGGAACCAAACCTGCATCCTCTGCAAGAGAAGCAAGTGCTCTTAACTATTGAGCCATCTGTCCAGCCCATTTCCACCTTCCTAATGTCAAAAGGTCACCCTGGACCTGGACTCTGGGTCAAGCAGACTAGAATCTGTGTTTGATGCCACTGTCACTCTAGAAGATGGCTCAGTGGGTCCTCACTGCACAAGCATGAGGGCCTGAGTGCAGATATCAGCATTTACATCAAAAGCCAGACCCGGTTGCACATGCCTGTAACTCCAGCACTGGGGATGGTAGAGACAGGAAATGCCCTGGAGCTCACTGGTCATCCAGCCCAGCTGAACGGTGAGCTGCAAGTTCAGTGCATGACCCTGACCATAAACAAACAAACAAACAAACAAACAAATAAAAGGGTTGGACCTGTAGAGCTGGCTCAGTGGTTAAGAGCACTGGCTGCTCTTCCAGAGGACCAGGGTTCAATTCCCAGAACCCACATGGGTGGCTCACAACTGTCTGAAACTCCAAGACCAGACACCCTCACACAGACATGCATGCAGGCAACATACCAATGCACATAAAATAAAAATTTTAAAGATAGGATTGAGAGTGATAGAAATAGACACTAGACATTTTCTGTAGTCTGCTTGTGCACATGCATACACACATGCACATAAATACACACTCACACATGCCAAATGTAGCTTTCTAGTCCTGATAACCAGGATGAGATGGAAGGGGAGGGGGCCGGAGCAAGCATCCTTTGCAGGAGTGCAGCATGCTGCTTAAAGTGCCCACTCCAGAGCAGAGGTGAGTTCTAATTCACTGTCCAGCCATCTCTCTGCACCTCAGCTTCTTCATCTATAGGTTGAGAATCACAAAGGTCACTGTGAGAACCACACAGCACATTGAACAAGTGACTGTCCCATAAAACTCAGCACCTCTAAATTATTCTGCCTGTCGCTCAGGTTATCGCCACCATTGCTACTGGCTGCCACAAGACATCCCTGCACGGCCCACTGGATGTTGCTGTGTTTTAACTGACTTGATTTGATACAGGGTCTTTTGTACTCTAAGTTGGCCTTGAACATGTAGCTGAGTATGGCCTTGGTCTCCCGATCCTCCTGCCTCCGTCTCTCTCTCCAGGTGCATGTCATCACTTCTAGCAATAATGTAACCACTGTCATAGCAAAAGTTGGCTTGTCAGCATTAAAAAGAAGACAAAGAGGGCTAGGGGCATAGCTTAACCGGAGTATGTTTACCTTGTATGCACAACATCATGAGTTCACTCCCCAGAAATGGGGGTGGGGAGGTGAGGAGAGATGGGGAAGAGGAGGAGGAGAAAAGAAAAAGGAGGAAGAGGATAAAGAGGAGGGGGACATGAAGTTCTCAAGCCGTTCATAAGCCAATCTGCAGCAAATCAGCAACATCCACCATCCATGGTGGCAGCTGACGGAGGACAAACGCACACAATCGTCAGCACTCTCTGCACACCAGGGGTTATCACCAAATCCTTCCATAAAAATGATAAGTGTCTCTGCCTCCAGAAAGCGAGGCTGTGTTTCTAGGTCACACAGCTGTTTCCTCCTGATACCTAGCTGGCTGCAAACAAGACTGGAAGAACTAGGACTTGGAAGAGATACTGTATCTGTACCTCTCTCTCTGCCTCTAACCTTACTTGGAAAGTGGAAACAAGATACCAAGTGTATCTAGCTTGCTGCTGGGTGGGCTGGAGGCAAAGCACCCAATAAAAAAGGGTTCCAAGGTGTTAACTCACAGAGGGGGACGTGGAAGATTAGAACACTGGGAAGAGAGGCTTGAGAGAGAAACGGGCTACTGGTGGGAGTTGGGGACTCTGCCTATGAGCCTTGCTTTTTCCAGGACCTTATAGGAGCCAATCGTCCAGGGGAGAGGCACAGCGTGTGCCAGTGAGGGAGGGCTAGACGCTCCCTCTGTAGGATCCTGCAGGCACTGCCCCGATGACTCTGATAAGTAAGAGCCTGGAATAACGCTGAGAAAATGAGGAATCGAGCCAACTCATCTGGCCCCTAGGCAGCACCTGTATAGTGCCCTCCACAACTAAAGGAACCATTGTACTACAGACTGGATCACCGTGGGCACAAGAGAGACATGACCGAATTGGGGGGGGGGGGGGCGGTGGGGGGCCTGCCAGGACAAAAGCACCCTAAAAAGCACAGAGGAAGCCCAGGATGCTGCAGGAGCTGGGCAGCCACAAACCAGCTACACCCAGTGTCTAGGGGACCCAGTGAAGACAGGTTTGCAGGCAGAACAGAAAACAAGCTGTCAAAAAACAATCCTTCAGAACAGTATGGTTCTCGTTGTACTCAATTGACAAGGTGCTTCTGATATGGGTCAGGTTTTTATTGCCAACTTGGGACAAATTGAAGATAGCCTGAACAGGAGATGATTTGTCACCAAGTCTGATAGGGAAGCAGGGCAAATCAAAGTGACAGAGATAAGAAATGGAAGTCGGGTCAAGATAACAAGAAAGCTCTGTGGAAGAGACAGACACAAGCTGCTGGCGTTTTGCAAGGCTTCAGGGACTTTGAGCCCAAACAAGAGGAAAGATATTTCCTAGAAAGGCTGGAAGTTCTATGATCTAGCATGAATAGCAAAGCAAGATGGATCTCCCAACTTCCTGGGACTAGGGGTGGGGCTGAAGGTGCTTTGAAGCAAGGGTTAAAGAAGGGGAACTGAGCCTCACATGGAGCCGACTGCTTAATTACTTCTCAAAGACTCGTCTCTAAGGCAACCCAGACTGTTCTCTAGGGTTTGGGACGTATTAAAGTTCATAGGGCACCGGCATCAGAGTAGTCAGTAATGTCCTGACTTCTGGGAGCTCCCTGATCCTGCAGGGGAAGCTATTTTATTAGGAAAGGCATGCAGACTCCTGGGGGGGGGGGGGATATTAAGATTCAGGTAGCTGAGGTGGTACTGAGAGGGGAAACACACGGGACCCTGTTCGCCCTTCTGCCCCTAGACAGAGAGCAGAAGACAGAGCTGACATGCTGAGAGCAGAGAGCCAACAAAGGAGTCAGAGGAGGCTGGGACCACACTGCCTGGCCCACTCTGCCTCCAATGAGGCACACATAAGCTGGAGAATGGTGGTGGATTATAGGGGGTAAATACAGTAAGACCTAGTATCTATGCTGAGGTGCCTACATTACCCAGGGATCAGGAAAAAGGCACACCCTCCCTTAGCTCTGTGCTCTCTCTGTCCTCAGCAATCCTGTGACACTAGACTCATGAGACCATCTACCTTGCCTTCATTTGAGTCTTTTTTTTTTTTTTTCCGAGACAGGGTTTCTCTGTGTAGCCTTGGCTGTCCCGGAACTCACTCTGTAGACCAGGCTGGCCTCGAACTCAGAAATCCGCCTGTCTCTGCCTCCCAAGTGCTGGGATTAAAGGCGTGTGCCACCACTGCCCAGCCTTCATTTGATTCTTTCTCTGGAATATCTGTTCAGTCTCTACCTGTCACAGAGCAGTGACTTAGGGCCCCATTCCAAGCTGATAATACCTGCTCCCATTCTCGTAATAATAACCTGGGGAAAGAGGAAGGTTATGGCCTCAGAACACAAGACAACGTAGGTGCTATCTCCTCTGACAGAGGGGATGGGTCCTTAACTCCAGCAAGATCCAAGGCCCCAGGCCACCTATGAAGTTCCTAGGAGTGACCAGATCAGATAGGACCCATTTGTTTCCAGGCAGAGTAGGAGATGAAACCCAAGCCTCCTCCATGGTAATCAACATACAGACATGTGTAGGGACAGTCAAGGTGCAGATTCTGGGCACCCCTCTACCAGGATTGCTAAAGCACCTAGACGTCACTCACACAACAGATAGCATGAGCTGGGCTCTCTCTGGCAAGAACAAGAGGTACCTGTCCTAAGCTCTGGAGGGAGCTGAAACTGATAGACTTCTTTAGACATCGATATCACACCATGTACAATGCTATAGCACGTGAGTGGAGAGTAGACGGAGTCCTCGCTGGTCGCCATGCAAAGTGCCCTACTAGAAAGCCGTCAGAGGGCAGACCCCTACTATTTCTAGGCAGTGGAAAGCATGGAGCCCAATTACTTACAGAGCTGCCTCCCCTCCTCAGGGTATAGTGTGGGATGGGGTTTAAGTTACCCTGGAAAATGTGGGGTATGCAGTTAGGTCATGGTGAAGCCAGAATATCTGTGCTGCAGCACAACCCACCACAGGCATCATGTGTCTTCTCAGACAGGAGTAATCCAAGGCAGCTAATGGACAAAATTCCAGGTTGTATGTTTGCTAGTATATGAGGCCCATCAAGTGCACTGATGACTGGGCACAGAGAGCACACATGGTGCACAGCACAGTGGTAAGTGAGGCAAGCACCAACTGGCTTCACTAAGTCCTTCCTCTGAGGAAGAACGGCAAGGTCTTAAGAACCTGTGCCAGACTGACAGGACCCGGAGCTTTAGCTTCCTAGGGGTAACTGTTAGGAGTAACACCCAAACACATCATGCCACTTTTCTCTGCCACAGAGCCCTTAGGCAGCAGGCTTGGTGCAGAGAGAAAGAGCAGCTCATTAAAATAATGAGGCACACCTAGGCTGGCTAGACAGAAGTCCCTGGAGAAGGTGAATAATTTAGAATACCTCTCCCTGCCTTATCTGATCCTTGTGACAGCTTGGGGGCTCAGAGTCCTGTCCCAGAGAACATCCACACCCAAGCTATGCATATAGATTTTACAGAGTTAATACAGAGACAGACCACACTGCTATCCATTCAGAGTATGCGTTAAATCCAAGAAGGCAGGCCTATATCTCACACCTAGCCGAGTAGAGGCCAGAGAACGGCAAGTTCAAGACTACTAGACTGGGCTACATGTCAATCCCCTGTTTCAGAAAGAAAAATGAAAAATAATTCAAAATAAATAAATAATAAACGCAGAGATGGGGGACAATGCAGTAGTTTCCAGTGGCCTGCGTCACCTGTTGAACTGGCTACTCCTTACTATAGTAGGAGGTGTCTTCAGCTCTTCCAGCTTGGTCCATAGTAAGCCCACTAGACCATGGACTTGAAGCAACTATTTCTGAGGAATTTCCGTTAAGGTTTTCATTCATCACAGTGGTTTTTTTCCTAAAACCAATCTTTACCCAGCATTCCTTATGAGACTTTCTGTCTTACGTGCCTGCCTCTGTCATAGTTGGTTGTTGGTTGCTTGATGTGTTATGGTTATCATCTAGGGTGGTAGGCTGTTTTGTTTAATTATTATATTCTATATTGATAGAAATATAAGGGTTTTTGTTTAATTATTCTATACTAATAAAAATGTAAGGTTTTTGTTTATTATATATTAATAGAGATTTAAGGTTTTTTAATTATTATATATTAATAGAAATTTAAGTTTTTTGTTTAATTATTATATATTAATAAAAATTTAAGTCTTTTTATTATATACTGATAAAATTTTAAGTTTTTTCTTTAACTATTGTATATTGATAGAAATTTAAGTTATTTTCTTAGACTATTATTTGACTATATTGTACATAAGCCATTTATTAGAAATATGATTGTTCTTATAATTATTTCTATTATATATAGATTGTTAATGCTAGAGAAAAAGGACAATTCTTAAACAGAAAGGGAGATATAAAACCAAAACTTAAGGGTTCTTTAGAAAATCAGATGATGTTTTGCTGGGGCAAACATGTAAAAGAGTGTTTTCCTAAAGTAGACACAGGCAAAAGACTAAGGCAAACTCCTAAAAACCATTACACTGAAACAGATGGAAGACAGAAAATGTTCTGCCGAAGCAAACATGTAAAGACATATGATAAAAGATCCTTTGCTAATGGCACGCATGTATTGGTCTGCCTTACACTGCAGAGTCGAGCTACATTTGTCGGGACTCCATAGAGAAAAACACACCAAAAAACTCCCAATGCTATGCTGCAGTTTCTTGCCGCTTCCGAGGACTCGGGCTGATTGACAAATGATGTCAACTGAGCCAGATGCACGTGATGAGACAAGACACACAGAAGGCATGTGATGTCTGATGACAAAGGCTAAGCCAGGCTTGCTTGTAGAGCTAACTGTGCAATGCTTGTGGGTCTTGAGTCTTCGCTGATCTTCGATTCTCTGAGAGAGAGACAACAAAAAAACTCCAGACGTCCCTCCTGCTGACTTATGCCGAGGCTGAGGCCTGACTGTCTCTACTAGGTCATGTCACCACCATGTCACCAAACTGGACTACTAGTATATCCATAAAATATTTACGAGTAGAATGAGCTGCTGCTACTAACCTATAAACTAAACTGCCTATTTCCAAACAACACAGATGAACATTGCTCCTAAAACCCTTTCTAAGCACATCCACTTCCCCCACATCCTTGCTTTCCCACCGCTTCTCACGGGTGGTAAGACTAAGGAGGCATTAAAGCATTAAAAAAAAGTCATTAAAAATAAGATTTAAAAAAATAAAGTTACAGTTGGTTTGTGGCTGGTTTGTGGTACATGTGAAGTGTCTGTGTGTGTCTGTGTGTGTGTGTCTGTGTATCTATGTGTCTGTGTGTGTGTGTGTCTGTGTGTGTCTGTGTGTCTGTGTGTCTCTGTGTGTGTGTGTCTGTGTATCTGTATGTCTGTGTCTCTGTGTGTGTCTGTGTCTGTATGTGTATCTGTGTCTGTGTGTGTGTGTGTGTGTGTGTGTGTGTGTGTGTGTGTGTCCTGGAAG
Organism: Rhynchomys soricoides; assembly: GCA_019843965.1. NCBI lineage: Eukaryota > Metazoa > Chordata > Mammalia > Rodentia > Muridae > Rhynchomys > Rhynchomys soricoides. Next base: position 831,655 of record JADRCH010000209.1, on the reverse strand, counting down.
TGGGGCTCTTAGCAAACCTAAATTAATGCCTAGTCAGTTTCTGATCCTTTTGTAGGAGCTATGCTAACTTGTCGGTCTTGCTCTGGGGACCCCGGCAGGAAAGGTCGGCTGTTGTTATCTGCATGACTGTCCTGCTTCTCCTCACACTGCTCTCCTCACACCGCTCTTCTGCTGTTGCTGTGGATTTTCTTTACTGAGTTGAGCAAATGGCCTCACAGCATGCTGCCAGCACAGTGCTAAACCCCTTGCAGGATCACGGTGTGCTGTGGCAGAGGCAGGCACATAAGATAGAAAGAATCGTAAGGAAAGCTGGGTAAAGATTGGTTTTAGGAAAAAAGACCATCCCCAGTGTGCTTTCCATCACTTGCACCCCACCCCACCCCCACCCCCCATCTCTTTCTCTAAAGAAAAACAAAAGGATTGGTCTTGGAGAAGATTGGGATAGCACACTCTAATCCCAGTACTGGGGGGCAGAGTCAGGCAGATCTCTGTGAGTTCGAGGACAGCTTGGTCTATGTAGTGTGTTCTAGGACAGTCTGGGCTACATAGACCCTGACTCAAAAACATGGATTTTGTTATGGCTGCAGCCATCCTCAGCTGTAATTACCATGGTTGTTATTCTCAAAGTGCCCTTAAGTATCAGTGTTTCCTGCTGTTCTCCCGACAAATGATAGCAGGTAAGGACCATTAGAGCAGTACTGAGCACAGCACTGCAGAGCAGCCTCAGGAATGCAGCAGCAGCCCGATAAAAATCCCTGAGATAATCAGACACATTCCAGCTAGAACAAAGTACTTAGCTTGCTCCACATATTTGCTCCTCTTTCTGGCTCAACCAATATTGCTGCTGCCTAGAACTACACATCTGTCAGTAAGTCCATCTGCACTGTGTCTCCCTCAGCACCTCAGAGCAGCCCTCAGACATGAGGACTGGGTGGTCTCACAGAGGATCTCTGATAAACTTGACTCTCTTAAAGTCTGTGAGGGGGGAATTCTACAAGGTTTACCTGTATGTCCATGTTTGCTCACTATATAAACTACAATTAACTACAAACAACAGAAAAGTGAACATATTTAGAGAAAGATCATTTCTGAGACCAGAGTAAAGGGCACCTAGGAGAACAATTATAAAATCCTGACTGAGACCAGAGTAAAGGGCAGGCCTTTAGTCCCAGCACTCGGGAGACAGAGGCAGGCGGATCTCTGAGTTCGAGGCCAGCCTGGTCTACAAAACAAGTTTCAGGTCAGCCAGGCCTATACATAGAAACCCTGTCCTGAAACAAACAAACAAACAAACAAACAAACAGAAAAACCCTGATAAGGGTGAGCAAATTAATGCCTACAAACTGCTCTTTGACCTCAACATGTACACATAACAAATAAAAATGAAATGAAATACTGTTGCTTAAAAAAACCAGGGTACGATACAAGGCAGCATCTCAGAACACTGGAGAAGTGATGACTATTTAATAAATAAAGTAAGGCTGTGACTAGTTGATATTTGGGATGAAATGTTATAGGCTCTGTAGGATTAAAAAAAAAAAAAATAAGAAAAAAAAAAACAAAAAAAAAAACAAAACCCAAACAGGACTCCTAAGCTTCTTCTACCAGAAAATGGTTCATCATGCCCTTGGACTTCTACAGAATCATATTCCAAATACTAGAGTCCCCAAATGTTTTGAGGTTGGGGCTTTTATACAGTTCTGGCTTGTCTCTCATATATGGCTACACACATTTTTTATTGGATGGTTTTAATTACCAGGCAGTGGGCTGGAATGAGAAGGGAGGAAAAGGAGCTATTGAGCAACCCACCGAGCACATGCACGGACACAGACCAGACAAATGGCTGTTTCCTGGGCTTTCTTCCTGTTAGCCCTTGAGGGCTCCCTCCTCTCCCTAACCATTTGCAGCCAGCATTTGTGGTCTATGTGTATAATCCTGAATGTGTGAGGTAGAGACAGGATGATCAGGAGTTCGTTCCAATCTGGGCAACATAAACTTTGTCTCAAAAAGAAAAAAAAAAAGGGTGCGTGTCACACGTCTACAGGGGTGTGTCACACGTCTATAGGGGTAGACGGAAAGAGATGCAGATCAAAGCCCTACAACTTCCGCATCTAGGCTCATGTAGGGTGGGTGGCTCACAACTATCTGTGACTCTATTCCAGGGGACCAGATGCCTTCTTCTGACCTCCTCAGGCACCAGGCACATATGTGGCATCCATCCATCCATCCAGGCAAAACACTCATTCGCATATAATAAAATTGAAAAAAAAAAAGCTAACATTAAAAACAAACTAATAAAACAGGTCTAACAAAGGTTAAGGTGTTCATAAAATCATCTCTGAGGTAATGAAATGGAAGCCGATTTCCTCAGTTTCTATCTTTTCTTGCATTCTGGCTCCTGAACCTGCTAGCCTCAAGGAAGTCTTCCTAGTTGCCCTTTATGGGAAATCTTTCTTAGCACACTGCCTGCCGGTGCACAGGGTAGGCACTGGTGTGCACAGATTTACTCTGGAGGAGTAAAGCTCACATAATGAGGAGAAGTCGTGCTAACTGCTACACAGTAGCAGGAAGCTATTGCTCATCAGGACAGACCAACAGGAGTCATCACTCACAGTGGGACAGGAGCGACAGATGACAACGCTTCTGTGGTCTACATTCCAAGGGCACATTTGTATCTCATATAATAAAAAGAGTCTACATGGACATGTTCTTGCTAGCTTAACGTCTACACAGTGTTACCAGCTTGTTTGTTCAAGTTCCGTCCCTAGGCCAGATGACCCTGGAGGAGACCAGGATGATAAAGGGAGACACTGACGAGACTTGGTCCAGATGTTCAGAGAACAAGGGGAGAGGGTAAGAGATGATAAGGACTGAGGCAGTGACATCATAGATCCCAGGGACAAGGCTGGCCACCTGACAAGAGGGGCAAGAATGCACTGGGGACTGATGGCCTTTGTCCCCCCTGATCTGCTAAAGCCTGCAGACTGTAGATAAGGGAAGGCGTTTTTTAGGCGTACTGGTCCAAGGTCATCTCGGATCACCTGCTTTCTGCGTAAGCACAGCTTAGAGATTCCATTCTGCCCCTGCTCTTGGCATGTGTAGTGACCAGCGACAGGACTGTTGTGTTCTGGTGACAGTATTAGGAATACAAAGTGGTGCAGCTACTGTGGACGACTAGGTGGTTCTTTACAAGCTAGGGACATGATCGAAAATGGCGTCCTATGTCTTTTAATTCCAGTACAGGACAACTGCATCTCTATGAGTTCAAGGCCAACCTGTCTACATATTGAGTTCCAGGCTGACTAGGGCTACACAGTGAGACCCTGTCTCGAAAGCAAATAACATCAAACGCCACCAAAAGTTATAAATGCAAAAAAGGAAAAAATTCCATTCTTCAATACAGACGCAAAATCTTTGAAAGCAGAAAGTCAAATGAGTTTTTGCCCATCCATGTTCCTAATAGTATTGTTTATAATCTACCAGAAGCAGGACAGCAGCCATCAAGTGAAGGACAGATAAACCAATGTGTTCTAACCCTGCTCCAAGAGGAGCAAGACAGTGGAGCATGCTCAATAAAGAAGCTCTGGAAACACAGGTGAAAGGTCAGATACAAAAGGCCATGTACATGTGGATCCACTCATGAGAAATGTCCATAAGAGGCAGAACTGCGGAGTCGAAACCACCAGCCACTGCTAAGAGGCAGTCGGAGGAGAAATGGAAACAGCTGCTCAGTGGGTGGGAGGGGCCAAAAGTTCGGGAGGGGTCTCGATGGCTGGACAACCTAAGGAATCAATTGTCAACTCTATTCCCATCCACCACCCCCAGCTTTATCTATTCCTCCTCCAGGAGAACAAAGACTACATATCAAAATAAAATAAAATAAAATAAAATAAAATAAAATAAAATAAAATAAAATAAAGGTCTGGCTTGTCTCAGGGTAAAGCCTGGACAGTAAGAGACTCAAAGTCTATTAGAAATGTCCATTGTAAGAAGACTCAGACGACTTAAGCAGGAATGGTGAAAATAAATCGGCTTCAGCCCTGATCTTTTACCCTAAAGTGAGTTGTTGCTTTGTTTTGTTTTGTTTTTATGCTTTATTGCTTTTTATTTTATGTGTATGGGTGTTTTGCTTCAGACACGGAGGCCAGAATAGATCATCAGCCTTCCCTGGAACTGGTTTTATAGAGTTGCTACTGGCCATGTGGGTTCTGAGAACTGAGCCTGTACGTCCTCTGGAAGAGCAAAACTAATTCTTAAACCTGAGCTATCTCTCCAATCCCAAGAGCCAACGTTTCTTTTTAAAATCATGTATTTATTTTATGTATATGAGTACGCTGTAGCTGTCTTCAGACACCAGAAAAGGGCATTGGATCCCATTACAGATGGTGTGAGCCAACATCTTGGTGGGAATTGAACTCAGAACCTCTAGGAAGAGCAGTCAGTGCTCTTAACTGCTGAGCCATCTCTCCAGTCACATTTCTTGAGTATTTAAGAAATACTCAATACTATCTTATAGTAAAGTTAGCCAGGACTTAAAAAAATTAAACCAAATGCCACTGAGTTATACATTCTTAATTGCTTAAAATGCACAGGTGACAAATGGCTCATCAGGTAAATGTGCTTGTTGTCAAAGCTAATGACCTGAGCTTAATCCCTAAACACCATTTGATGGAAAGAGCGAACCAACTTCCACGAACTGTTCTCTAGCCTCTGCACATGCACTGCGACACACACACCAACACACATACACACAATAAGCAAATACATAACAAGTGAATGAATAAGTAAATAAAATGTTGAAACCTGTTCTTAGTGCTGGAGAGATGTCTCAGCGATAGCTATTCTTCCAGAGGACACAAGTTCAAGTCTTAGCACCCACAGGGCAGCTCTTAACTCATCCAGTCCCAGGGGAACTGGATGCCCTCTTCTAGCCTCTGAAGAGACCAAGCACAAATGTGGTGCAGACATATGTGTAGTCAAAACACTCATAGAAACAAAATAAAATAAGAATTTAAAAAATCTTTTTACATTTTAAAATGGTTAAATTAACAAGAATTGTATTAATTTTATCTTAGCTTTGGTGATTACGGTGGTTCAAAATGGTCACCTGGGGTTAGGATTTGTTTTGAGACGAGGTCTTGCTTTACTGCCCATTTAGTCTTGAACTCCTGGATTCAAGTACTGCTTCCCCATCATGCTTAGTCACTAGAATTATGGGTGTGTGGTACCAAGTCCAACACGTAAGGCACTTTTGTGGCAACTCTTATCCTGTTTTGTGTCTGGGACCCTTTTGAAAGCTTGCTTTTGATACCTCCCTACCCCCACTCCCACCCCTGGAGTTGAGCATGGAACCCAGGGCCTTGAGCTTGCTAGGCAAGCACTTTACCCTTGAGCTAAATCCTAACCCCCATTTTGAAAACTTGATCAAAGTAACAGGGAGTTTCCCAAGAAGGTATCTGTATAAACACAGTTGTAGGAGGCTTATCGATCCCTTCAGGTAATTCACAGATATTCCAAAACCCCAAAGGTTATTACTGACATGTTATGAATTAGGGGGGGAAAGAATTTAGGGACTTGAGAGATGGCTTGGTAGTTAAGAGCACTGGCCGCCATTCCACGGTTTGATTCCCAGAACCCTCATGGCAGCTACCAACCATCTAAAACTTGAGTTCTGGGGGATTCTGGTTTCTGTGGGCACCAAAGACAGTACACAGACATACATTTGGGTCAAACACCCATACTCATAAAACAAAATTAAATCTCTAAATAAAGAGAATTTACAAAACAAAATCAAATCATTTATCCATACAAATATTCTGCAACTGGGTTGCAGTGGCCAACTGCAAAGCAAACTGTTGTCTTAGTAGAGCCTGTAGTGTGTGGTTTCAAGGGACCTGACTGAAGTAGGGAATTGGAAGGCAAACAAACCTTTGTTTCTAATTCAGAATAGCCCCGGAGAGCTGGCTGGGTGACTTCAATAGGCGTGAAGAGAAAATCTTGAGCAAACCGTGAGTTCTTCAGGACAGCTGCAGTCTCCTCATCCACTTCGACAGCTACACCTTTCTAAGGGGCAGCAAAAGAGGAGTATCAAAAGATGCCATCTTGGTCCCTGTTTTCTTTTGGGGGGAGGGGGTTGTATAATCTTGAGGTGTGGGTTCTCTCCTCCATGAGCTCTGGGAATCAAATTCAGGTTGCCAGGTCTTCACAGGCAAGCACCCTTACCTGCTGAGCCATCTTACCAGACCAATTCTTCAATCTTATTAGAAAGAAAATATCCTGAGCTGGCAGTGGTGGTGCACGCCCTTAGTCCAAGAACCAAAAAAAGGGACACACACACACACACACACACACACACACACACACAAATGGTACTGCCTCCTCTGGTGGATTCCAAGGAGTCCTGCTAGTCTGGGCTCTACCTTGAAGGATGGTCATCCATCTGTTTATTCTGAACTGCTTCTTAGGATCCCATTTGTTACCAAGGGGTGTATGCGCATACTCGTGTGTGTGTGTGTGTGTGTGTGTGTGTGTGTGTTTAGGTTCTTGGGCTTTCAGTTTGTTTTATTTGCTTTAGATCTCTGAAGGCATTCAGTTTCTAGCCAAGGTTTGTTCGAATAATTTGTTGGGCATCTTTTTTGGCCCTGATACTCCTTCCATACCTAATCTAAGATAAAGGAGCTGTTTAGAAATACACATTACTTGGTCATCCAGCTAGTTAATTCCAGTATGTTAATTAAATTGCAAGAGCCAGGCGAACTAGAGTTAAGGGTCGTTGTAAGACACCACGTGGTGCTGGGAACCAAACTCAGCTCCTCTGCAGCAGGGACAGATGGTTTTAACCACGGAGCCATCTCTCCAGAATCTCTAAGTAAACCTCTAAATTTGGTTTATTTTTCACACTAACTTGAAGTTGTAGGTAATACAATTTTTTTTTTCTGTTTGTTTTCTGAGAACTTTTTGCAATATCCTCTAGCTTATAAAGACCCTCCTGCCTCTGCCTCCCAAGGACTGGGATTACAGCATGTTCCACCCAAATAGAAGCTTGCTTAAACTGGCCTTTAAAATCATCTTTGAAAACAGAAATAATAAAATTGGTAACTTACAAAGCTTATAAGATCTTATAAGTAAAAACATATAATAAAAAACGTGTAAAACCTCTACAACTACACTTAAGTTAAAAGAAAACATTGAAAATAAATGGTAAAGCCGGGCAGTGGTGGCCTTTAATCCCAGCACTCAGGAGGCAGAGGCAGACGGATTTCTGTGTTTGAGGCCAGCCTGGTCTACAGAGTGAGTTCCAGGACAGCCAGGGTTACACAGAGAAACCCTGTCTCGAACCACTCCACCACCCCACCCCACCCCCCCCAAAAAAAGAAAGAAAGAAAATAAATGGTAAAGTAATTTAAATTTTTTTTAGAGGTTAGAGCAAAACTAAAGAGGGGGGCTGAAGAGACAGCTCAGTTGTTAGGAGAACACTCTGTTCTACCAGAGGGCCCTGGCTTGGTTCCCAGCCCCGTATGGTGGCTCAGAACTGTAAAACTCCAGGTCCAGAGGATCGAATGCCTTCTGGTCCCCTCAGGCACCAGGAACATATTTGGGGTACAGATATGAATGAAGGCAAAACACTCCTAAACATAAAATAAAATATCTTCACATAGATAAATTTAAGGAATCAATTGTCAACTCTATTCTCATCCACTGTCCCCTGGCCTTACCTATTCCTCCTCCAAGAGAACAAAAGACTTCATATCAAAAAGAGGTCTGGCTTGCCTCAGAGTAAAGCCTGGACGGCAAGAGACCTACAGTCTATTAGAACTGCCCATTGTAAGGAGACTCAGATGACTTAAGCAGGAATGGTGATAATAAATCAGCTTCAGCCCTGATCCTTTACCCTAAAATGAGTTGTTACTTTGTTTTTAAGCTTTACTTCTTTTTCTTTCACTTATGAGACATGGAGGCCAGAACTGATCTTCAGCTCCCCTGAACTGCTTTTAAGAGAGTTGCTACTTGCCATGTGGGTTCTGAGAACTGAACCCCTAAGTCCTCTGGAAGAGCAAAAAAGACCTCAACAACTGAGCTATCTCTCCAATCCCAAGAGCCAACAATTCTTGAGTATTTAAGCTATACTATAGTAAAGTTAGCTGGGATTTTTAAAATATCATTTAAATAATATTCATATTTTATTACAAATAAGGAAATTATCATCGTGACTCCTATTAAGTCCCATTTCTCTTCCTATCAACCAACATTTAAAAAAGTAAGAACTGGCTTTGCCTACAGAGCCTAAAAATGCTGATTTCTAGCAGGGTTGGACCACTCGTCTCTATCACTGACATTAATATCTGCAACACAGAAAAGGCAGCTTTTAAAAATTTAAAATACTATGTTAGTAGCCAGGTTTTTTCTGTAATGCAATTGCTCATTTTCTTCTCCAAACTAGAATACCAAGATAATAAATCAAGTCAACATGTAAACATAAGAGTCACAATAACCTAGATATTAAAGACCAATCTTTCCCAACATTTAGAGCTAGCCATTCCATGTGAGGTTATAGATATTAGCTGAGCATTGTGGTGCATGCCCTTAATTCCATCACAGAGACGGAGGTGGGTGGATCTCTGTGAATTTGAGGCCAGCCTCATCTGCAGAGCGATTTCCACGACAGCCAGGGCTACAGAGATACCCTGTCTCAAGAAATAGGATGCTTGGCCAACAGGGGGATCTGTGAAGATCCAAGAAGAAACGAGGAGGATTTGGAGGAGGGGTTGACGGGCCATAGGGAGAATACAGAGAAGAGGCCACCACGAAAGCCTAAAAGACGGCCATTCAGTGTCCCAAGAGAGCCAGTACCCTTTGTCAGCTTACAGAAGCCAAATGTCTCCACTCAAGACAATGACAAGAGCCACTGGGATCAAACCAAAGCATGCAGACTCTTAGACCACTGGAGAGAAGAGCTGCAGCCTACACTTGCCTGTAGACTGGATTATGATGAAGGCTGAAGGAAATTCAGCTGATAGCCCAAAACATTTCAGAACATTGAATATGAAAGGTAAGAGTCGAAAGAAAGGAGAGGAAGGGTAGAGAAGGCTGGAGAAGAGCCAGAGACAGCCCAAAGGGGGAAAGAAGCCCAAAGACAATTGGGACGCAGGAAGGCTTTTCAGGGAGCCTAGTAAGTTTTCTGAAGGAATACATGGCGAATCGCTGGAACTGCAAGAAGCCTGGACTCAGCAGGATTTTAAGTGACCTTGAGGGTCAGACAGCCATGCAGAATCTTGAAGGGTGGCCTTCCAGGATGTAGCCCAAAATGAGCAAACATGTCAGAGTATCAGAGTAGGCAAAGGCTGTGAATCTCGGGTAACAGACATTCAACAGAGCTCTTGTGGAAGAAAAGACAACCCAGACAGCTAACTGAAGCCCCAGAAATACAGAAAAGTGTGTTTCTGACCTTCTCTCCATTGCTGAGGGACTCTGAAGGTACCCCACCTCTCTAAACCAGCTGAAGCATCATTCAGGGCTCACCACTGGGTATTCATTTAAATAGCTAGTTCTTAGTAGGAATCCCCAGCTTGAAGCACGTATTAAACCTACCGTATTTTAAACTAATTAAAAGGGTATGCTCATTTCTATAGCTTTGAATCACTAGTCAAGAGGAGTTTACTATTCTAATCTAAGTATAATGAAACCAAAAATACACAAGCCAAACAACATTAGAATATCAAGAAGCAAGTCAAAGCCGAATTCAAGATCTAGGGAAGGTTCTGGGGCTGAGGGGTGAGCACAAAAGCAAGGGTAGAAAGAATGCTTGCCAGAGTCATGGATACCAGCCCTGCTGGCGCCCCAAAGCTGAACCTGGGGGTTCTTGCACGAACTGGCAAGTGATCTACCATTGAGCCATACTGCCTGCCAGGGGGCAGCCTTTTTTTTTTTTTTTACCTTGAATGTAAAATTTGCATCGAAGATTAGTTCCTCTTCGTGCCCTGTGATTCCTCCACTATAAACAACTTGGCATCTTTCAGCTGGCTCTGTCTTAGGGAGTTTGAAGAGGCGAAATGTGGCAGATACAAACCGGCAGTCACCTGAAAAGCAGACACGCACAGGGTTCACTTCCAGCGTGCAGCAGCATTCGACAGAGAAAGACAGAGCATACTGTAAAGGTGATTTTCCTTGCTGTGTGCATTAATTATTTTTCTGGGCACTTCAGTCTACTTCCTGATTGGCTTCAAGATACTTTATTAAATGTCACCCTGGGAGAAGGGCTGGAATTATTCAGGAGACAAGGTGAACACCTGGAGATGGACAGTTTCTGTCAGCGAGGATGGAGATGAAACTCACCTCCCAATTGAAATGGTCCACATTGCAGTTACAGCATCTCTGCTGTTGTTTCTTACCAAGAACCCTTTCTAGTTCCTTGTTTTCAACTGTGATGACATTGGCAGTGACCAAACGTGGAGGGCAGAACCCAATTTTTTGGGCAATGATGGCAAGGTCCTTCCAGTACAGAGCACCGCCCAGGCATTCCCCTTAAAAAAGAAAAAGTCACAGAGCAATCTACTTGTAGCCTGAACACTTAACTAGGACATAATGTTAAGATGTAGGACCTAGCTGGCCATGGTGGACAGCAACTCAAGATTGTCTATAACTCCAGTTCTAGGTGATCAGACACCCTCATGTGGACTCCACAGGCATGAGGCGTGCACATGGTACACAGATTTACATGCAGGCAAAATATTCATATACATAAAATAAACTGTTTGGACTTAGCAAATACATGGTTTTATCTAATTCATTATCTTGCCTTTTTTTTAAAGAGACAGGCTCTCACTATGTAGCTCTGGCTAGCCTGGAACCTTCTAGGTCACTGGTTCTCAACCTTCCTAATGCTTCCACCCTTTAATACAGTTCCTCATGTTTGGGGTGACCCCCAAGCACAAGATTATTCTTGTTGTTACTTCATAACTGTGATTTTGCTACTGTTATGAACTGTAATGTAAATGTCTTTGTTTTCCGATGGTCTTAGGTGACCCTGTGAAAGGTTCTTTCAACCACCCATGGGGTCACAACTCACAGGTTGAGAATCACTGTTTTATGTAGACCAGGCCTTGAACTCAGAGATCTGCCTGACTCTGCCTCCCAAGTGCTGGAATTAAAGGTGTGCGCCACAATACTTGGCTTGGTTGGTTAGTTGGTTTGTTTGTTTTCTGTGTGTGAGACTGCACATGCTACAGTACATATGTGAAGGCTAAATGACAACTTTCAGGAGTCGATTTTCTCATTCTACCATGGGGATTCTGGGGATCAAACTCAGGTTGTCAGACTTAGCAGCAAGTACCTTTACCCTTCTCTGCTTAAAAAAATAATTAATTAATTAAAAAATAAAATATACACACACACACATATATAATATATACACTATACACACACACATATACATGTTCTTGGCTGAGGCACACATGGCATAACACACATATAGAGATCAGAGGTCAATTATGTAGAGTCCATTCCCTCTGTTCACTTTTTATGTGGGTTCCTGTAGAGGATATTTAATCCAGCAGCATGGCTGCCTAGGCAAGGGATCACATGCTAAGATCTAGGTCTGTGTGATCTGGCTGTAATGCAGACATGCCACACACCTTTAATCTCTCTGGCTAGAATACAGACATGTCCTTAGTACACACCTTTATGGTAAAATTAGTTTGTAGAAGGAAGCAGCCATATCTGAAAGTGGTGTCTAATTGATGGGCAAAGTGATGAGTCAGAGAAAGATTTGACAGAATGAGTCAGAGATAGGATATGCCTGACTCTCACAAGAACAGAGTGGAAAGAGAGAAGGGCAGGGAAAGAGAGGGAGAAAAGGCAGTTTTACAGTACAGGAGGCAGAGCAGTGGAGTTGAGTTCAGTTCTGTGCAGTTTGTGCAGCAGAGGCAGTTGAAGCCAGAGAATAAGAAGCCAGAAGATTAGAACAAATTGCCAGAGTTAGTTTGAGGTCAAACAGAGCAATTCAGTGAAAAGCAAAGAGAAGCCAGATTGAATCAATCAGCTTGGAGAGGAGTTTTAAACCAGAACAGTTAAGCTGAACCAATTAGCCAGGGTTCAGTAAGAACTAGAAAGGGTAAGCTTGTTCATCAGTAAACCTCCAAGATGACAATTACATTTGGTGAATAAAAGCTACTGTTTCAGGTACTGGGGTGTTGAACTCCACTCATCAGGCTACTGGGGTGTTGAACTCCACTCATCGGGCATGTAAGGCAAATGAATTACATGTTGAGCCATCCCATAGGTCCTATTTTCCAGCTGTTTTGATTTGTTTTGTTTTGTTGTTGCTTTGAGGCAAGGTTTCTCTATATAGCCCAGGCGGTCCTGCAACTTGCTTTGTAGACCAGGCTAGCCTTGAACTCACAGAGTGCTGCCTGCCTCTGCCTCCCAAGTGCTGGGACTAAAGGAATGTGCCACCATATCTGGCCTATTTTCCTGCTTTTAACATTACCTATTTATATTATTATATAATAAAAAGGTTAACACAATTTATTTTTAAAATAAGATTTGTTTTTTGAGACCATGTCTCATTGTGTAGCCCACACAAGCCTTGAATGAGCATTGATCCTGTAGCTTCCATCCCCAAGGAGCCGAGATCACAGGTATGTACCATCACTTGCAGCTTAAATGTAAAAGGTTTTATTTTATAGTCAGACTAATCATGAGCATGCATGTGTCTCCTCAACCTCTAGACACTCTTAATTGACAATAAAGGGATACCCTATCTCATTTATTCTTCAAAATAGTTTTAAAAGGAGTCTGTGCTATTATTTTCATTGCATTGTTTTTTTTAAAAAAAACAATAACATAAATTAAATTGCCTAAGATCATATCACTCTTTTAAAAGTTTGTGTGTGTGTGTGTGTGTGTGTGTGTGTGTACATGCATGCCACAGTGCACATGTGCACATCAGAGAATAGGCTCCTCCCACCTTTACATGAGTTCCAGGGATCAAATTCGGGTTGCCAGCCTGGGACCATGTGATGGTTTGTATGTGCTTGGCCCAGGGAATGGCACTATTAGGAGGTGTGGCCCTGTTGGAATAGGTGTGTCACTGTGGATGTGGGCTTTAAGACTCCCAACCTAGCTGCCTGGAATCCAGTATTTTCCTAGTAGCCTTCAGATGAAGATGTAGAACTCTCAGTTCCTCCTGCATTACGCCTGCCTGGATGCTGCCATGTTCTCACCTTGATGATAATGGACTGAACCTCTGAATCTGTAAGCCAGCCCCAACTAAATGTTGTCCTTTATAAGACTTGCCTTGGTCATGGTGTCTGTTCACAGCAGTAAAACCCTGAATGACTACAAATGCCTTTACCCACTGAGCCATCTCAACAGCCCTCATATTGCTTTTGAGTGGCAGAAAAAGAACAGAACCTTCTGGCCTTACATTGTTTGCTCTCCTGTCCAGTGGTCAATCCCACCTTACTAGCAGGATGGAGCTCTATACTGGTCTACAATAACTGATAGGAATAAAACAAGAACACATACCCCATAAAACTTTGTGTGACTTGATGTCCTCTGGCACTTCAAGGCTAGCATAGACATCACTGAAGTAGAGCTCCCCACCGTGCTGAAAGAGAGCGATGCACATCTGAGCAAGGTTAAAGATTACACTAGTCCTGGATAACAAAAACAGAACAACAAAACAAAACAACAACAACAATATTGATGAGCGTAGGAGATCGGTTTCAAAATCACAGTGCTTGAGCTGACACTGACCAAGCTGACCTTTCAACAAACACCAGCTGCCTCCTTTGTTAAAATCAAAACAGAGACAGAGGTATTTATTTCTCCAGTGTTCTATCCAACATACAAGTGTTTCCTAATATTCAGAAGGAAGGGAGTCAAAGGAGAGTGGAGAGACATGAGAGGATGGGAAGAGGGTGAATGGCCCCTAAATGCAGCATCTGCGTCCATGGGAATGCAGTAGAGAGGGATGGGGGGATGGGCAGTTTGGTCAAGTGCTGGCTATATAAGTACCTGCTAAGTTCCAGTTTTCAGGATCCACCAAAGCCAGGCATGGTTTGCGTTTATAACCCCAGCGCTGATGGGGCAAATAGGCAAGTCCCCGGAGCTGACCTGCCAGCAATCTTAACCAATTTGGTGAGTTCTAGGTTCAGTGAGGGACCACATCTCAAAAAATAAAGTTGAGGGCTACAGAGGATGACACCTGATATCACCTTCTGGTCTCCAAGTATGCTTGCGCGCGCATACACACACACACACACACACACACACACACACACACACACACCATCACCACCACCATGCCATGATGAAACTCATAAGCAAAAACTGGGCTGGAGAGATGGCTCAGAGATTATGAGCACTTGTAGTTCTTGTAGACTCAGTAAGAATGTAGAGCAAAGGATCCCACCCTTCCTAATGCTGCAACCCGTTAAGCATTCCTCATCTTGTGACTCCCAACCACAAAAGTCTTCCATTGCTACTTCATAACTGTAATTTTGCTACTGTTATGAATTGTAATATAAATGGGATATTTGATGTGCAACTCCAAAGGGGCGGAAACCCACAGGTTGAGAACCACTGGTGTAGAGGAACCAAGTTCGGTCTCCAACATTGTGTGAGTCCAGTTCTGATCTCTGTGGGCACTAGACAATGTGTGGTGCACATGTGTGCATATAGGTAAAAAATTTATACAAAACATTCAAAATAAGAAAATCTTTGTGTAAATTTTTAAATAAGCAAGAACACAGGAGGGGAAAAATGAGTGTCTCTTCTAAATACATTCAGGTTGCCTAAATTTTTAGCTAGTCCAAGTGGAACGCAGTCTTAGGTGTCCACAACTAACAGCAGACACCCATAGAACTAACAGCCCTATCCCTTGAAAATTATAGTGATAAAGCGAGGCAGTAGGTGCCTCCTTTAATCCCAGGATGCAAAGGTAGGTGGATCTCTGTGAGTTCGAGGCCAGCCTGGTTTACAAAGTGAGTTTCAGGACAGCCAGGGCTATACAAAGAAACCCTGTTTCAGGGAGTGAGGGGAAGAAGGAAAGAAAGAAAGAAAGAAAGAAAGAAAGAAAGAAAGAAAGAAAGAAGAAAATTACAGTGATTTACAGTGATATTATTACACATTAAATTTTTTCTGCATCTTTAATATGTAGGTCAAAGGAGTCAACAGGAATTAAGGTGTTATTCAGCTAATTTCCAAAGCACGGAAGTCTGTACTCTATAGTGATGTTTAGCGTCTGTCAGTTGATCTCAGTTAAAGTCATAAGCTGATCTATAAAATGGCATTCTAGCAATGGCATGAGAGTATTCCTACATTGATACTTTTACATTTTATTTTATTATTTTACATGCCCAAGGGTTTGCCTGCATGTATGTCTATTCCCTGGTGCCCTTGGGAGCCAGAAGAGGGCTTTAGAGCCCATAGCTGGAATCACAGATGGTTGTAAGCGACCATGAAAGCGCTGGAACTTGAACCTGGGTGCTATGGGAGATCATCCAGTGCTCTTAACCACTGAACTCCATCCCCAGCCCGTATATTATATATACTTCTATTTGAGCCATATAATAGCTCCATAAGCCAAGAGTCTCAGAAGTTTTCTCTTACAGTGCTAGAGATTGAGCGCTCTCTATGGTAATCACATGTCCACTACTGAACCTTCAGCCTCAGAATGCTTTTTTTCCCCTAGCACAAAGAGACATATCCCTTTATCCACAGGAGGCTTCGAAATTCCCGGAAATTTCCCCTTTAAAAAAAGCATTCATATAAAAATTCCATCTTAGATTTTCCAGAGATAATATGCCTTGATATCAGAAACAGCAGTATCCATGAGATATAGGGTTTGTTCTAGGAAAGGTAATGGCACTGAAACCTTTCAGGGTGAGCCAACGGGTTCTGTTTATTTTGTAGGTATTATCTGAGAGTCAGTTAATAACCAGGAGCAATAGGACAGGAGGAAACTGTTTTAAAACTAAGCCTGGCTAGGCTGTTACTCTCACCTCACCTCAACCCAACCTCCTTTTTAGGCTCTTTCCTTGTTTGTGTTTTGAAACAGCATCTCGTACATTTGAGATTGACTTTGAACTGTTGGTAGATAAATCAAGAGTTTGAGGAAGAGAGCATGAGGCTGCCAGCCCTCACTGGGGTTTAAAGACCATTTGTCTCCACTCTCCCTCACCTTCAGCACTTGATAGACCTCCCCAAGGACTTGTTGTTTATCAGGAACAAGGTTGATAACACAATTGGATCTAAAAAACATAAGAAAGAAAGAGCAGATGTTAAATGATTCACATCCTTTTAGCCCGCAAAGATGCTTGTATTTTTCCCATCAGAGCTACCTGATTTATCCTGACTTTCCTCTCCCTCAGACTCCTCTCCCCCAAGCTAAGGGAGAGAGACGGGCAAATCGTTATACATAATCACAGTGAGTACAAACGTGATGGATGAAAATGAAGCACAATTCTTATTTTTGTCCTGATGTTCACCAGGCAACAAAACAAAACAAAACCTGGACTCCGATTCCTATCATGTAAAGCCTTCAAGCCACGTGTGAACACACAAAGTTCCTCAAAGCAGCTTCCCCAGAATTTGCATTTGAGGTTATGAAGCGTGTGGCTGGCTTAAGGGTAAAATGCTTCTTTAGGGTTCGGGGGTGGGGGGAACAGCCTAATCCTGTCACTTGGGCATGACTTAACATAGACTTGGGAAAACAAGAAACACAAGATACCATAATTTGCCATGAAAAACAAAAAAACAGAAAAATGCAAGCATTGCTAAATGTGGTGTTTCATGCCTCTAATCAGGAAGCAAAGTCAAGGAGATCTCTGTATGTTCAAGGTCAGCCTGTTCTACATGGCAAGCTCCAGGCCAGCCATAACTACATAGTGAGACCCTGTCTGGAAACAAAATGAAAAGAATATCACATATATGATGGTAGTCTCAAAAAATTACAATAAAGCTGTAGAGACAATTTTGCAATTTTGGTTACTTTAAAACACACACACACACACACACACACACACACACACACACACAAAATTATAAGAATATGTTTTCGTTTTAATCCCAGGTGTGGGATATGGAGCTGCTTCAGAAGGTCCATAGAAGCTATGATTTGCCTCGTGCTCTAGCAGGGATGTGATTTTTTTTTTTTTTTTTGCCAGCTGCAGATAGTTTCTGCGACTGTGTGACATTTGAAATTCTGGGGACTTTTCAGAGGACATATAAATGCTAGGACCCCAATGGGAGGGTTGTTGGTAGGTTGCTGTTGGTTGTTGTTAGTCTCGGTTTGTTAAGTAGTCATGCACAAGGAAGAAACAACAAGAAATTTCCTGGCAGCAAAGATCAAACTGGCCCCAAGGAACTCAACACTTCTAATCAGCAGGAAGTGGTCTACTGATAACACCACCCCCTCTCCTCTCTTTCCCTTTTTCTCTCCTATCTAGAGTTAGGGGATTGAAAAGGTAGAAATGGGTAGAGAAGGGTAGAAGAAAGAACAACCCACAAAGTGGCCAAAGTCCAGCTACATAACGCCTGCTATTATCTAGTGGCACAGTGGTCAAAGCAACTCGGCAGTACAAGTGTTGATGCTGGAGTCAACACTACACTGGCTGACAGTTGTAGAAAAGGTCAGCGCATTCAGTGATACACACAACCCATCATACGTACTGATAATGAACAATGGTGTCACTGAACAATGATGTCACTGGCCTTTGCTTACTATGTTCTCATCATCACTTTAAGGTGAACTCATTCTGCTTACCAGAAACAGCATTATAAAACTGTCCACTAGAGCTGGGTGGTGGTGGTGCATACCTTTAGACCTAGCACTTGGGAGGCAGAGGCGGGCAGATCTCTATAAGTTCCTGTCCAGTCTTGTCTACATCCTGAGTTCTAGGACAGCCAGGGTTACACAAAGAAACTCTTGTCTCGAAATCCATAAATAAATAAATAAATAAATAAATAAAACAATCTGCTAGGATCTTTCAACAACAACCTCACACATCTTAAATGATGACCACAAGTTTGGATATCATCGCCTCCTGTGTCTGAATTAATCTGATGTTCTGTTCCTTGGGCCCTGGTAGCCTCCCGTTGGCTATTTTGTGTATATCATGTAGCCACAGTGAACAGTAAGCACTACCATCAAAGTCAGGTAAGCACCTGTTGATGTTCCTCCAGTACAAATGTCTTACAAGAGGCCTCTGTAGTTTCAAAACTCACGATTACAGACAGGTGAGTGTGTTACAGGAGCACATGCCGTGGTCTGGCTGGTTTGGAGAGCTCACTGGCTTTAGTTTGGCAGGCAGGCATGTTGATGCTGCAATGTGACATTGTCTTCTACTAAACTCACACCAAGAAACATGCAATTGAGTGACCAAAAAAAATCTCACAATATTTTAAGCTTATGCTTTTGTGTTGGGGTGTATCCATAACCATCCTTGGCCACATGGTTTTACCAGAGGCTAGACAAGCCTGGCAAAGTTCTTAACAGACAACTGAGACCTTATGACTATTCCCTCCTTTATGAAGACAAGCTACATTTGGTTTAATTCCCTAAAGGAACGTCAATTCATCCAAAAGTAGTAGCATTAGGTGCTCAAAATGAAACGGGCTTTACTCATAACAGAAAGGCTGTCATCCTACATAACGATATCACAGCTTTCACTCTGGATCCCGGCCTCTGCCAAGTTCTCAATGTGGCCGTGAAGAAAAGTCACATTGGGTGCCTGGAAACCGAACTTTTCCATGTGGTACTCAAGATAGGTTTCAGCCACTTCCACCTACAGAAAGAAAAATACGGGTGTGGAAATTAGCTTTTTAATTCTGAAAATTGTCCTATCACTAATGCCACAGGCTTTCTGAGCCCTGGGTTATTTGAATAGATGTGCAAGATTCCTGAGATGTGTAAGATATATGCAGCAGCTTGGGACAGAAGCTCCCAACCCTGTGATCTTGCTTGAGTTTTATCTAACGACAATTCTTCCTGAACAGAGGATAGAGGAAGAAGAGGAAGTGCCACTGGGTTGTCACAAGCTCATCTACCAGGTTAGACCTCCCACCAGGTTCTCTAGGACAGGCACTGATTGTCAATGTCCTCAACTTCTAGATCATTGGAAGCAGAAATGAAAGCAACAGAAACCAAGCTTCTCAAATCACCATGAAGAAAAGTGGAGAACAGTTTCAGGTCTCAGAGAATGACCCGCAGAAACCTCTCCTTTTCCTTCTAATCTTTGCCTTACCTGGACCTTAGTCATGTCTATTCCGGTGACATGTCCCTTCTCACCAACCAGCTGACTAAGCACATAGCAATCCCTGCCACTTCCACTACCCAGATCCAAAATCCTGCAGTTTTCCAGCCGCTCAGGGACAACCAGACCACAGCCGTAATACCTGAGAAATGGAAAAGACATCTTTTAAAAGCAAAGACTAGAAAATTCTCAGGTACTAAATCTACACTCCCCCTCCCCCTCCATTTCTCCCTCAGCCATCTATACTTCTGTCTCCTCTCTCTCACTAAATGGGGCCATGCCTGCCCTAGCACCGTTGTACTCCATACAAGGTAGCAAGACTTAAACCATCTCAACTTTTGGTTGAATAAATACATCTAAGGCACTGGCTGCTGAACAATTCAAACTCAGGAAGTGAGGAAAAGTATTCCTTCCCCCAGGTTCACGTACTGCAACTGGAGAGGTAATAACTGCAGTTTGGAAAACCCTTTCCATGACTGGCATTGAGTGTCACCAGGAGTAAGGGCTGTAGTGGTCGGGGAAAGAAGGCTTCGTGACCCCAGTAGGACTTCAGTGAGGTGTTGGAGAGGCAAGGGGTAAGGTACCCCCTTTGATAACTGCTCTCTGGGTGGGCAGTACTGTGTCAGGGAAAGGCAAGGTCAGAAGGAGCCGTGTCTGGTTAGATTGTGTGGGTCCATCTATTAAACCTGAATGTCTATCAGGGCCCAAGGAACTTGCATGTCTCCTGCAATGGGAAAGGATGCAGAGCATCATTGAGGGGTCCTCGGTGGAGGAGCGAGAAGTTCGGTACCAAGCTTTATGGGTATCACAGTAGTTAGGGCAAGCAGGACATCCAGCCAAGATGGTTAAATTCCGTAGTGACCGCTGCGGGAAAACTGATAGTCTGGAGGCATCGAGGGGAGATGTTACCTCGAAGTAACATCTTCATGTACATTCTGCAGACTTTTCCGGATGTACTCAGGGACCAGCTTGGCTGGGGTGACACAAGCATTAGTCTGGAGGTCTGCAGACGTCTTCAGTACATTCCCATAGTAGTTCTGACTCAGCAGCCACGGAAAGAAAGCCAGGAGGAAGAGGACTGACGTTATTACTTGCAGAGCTCCAGGGCTCCACTACACACCTGACTACAGTTTAATTACAGCCCACTGGCCTTTGCTCAAGGCAAAACTCTAATCCCACACCCTGGCCTGCCCCAGTGTGCTCTGCACCAGCAGAAACTGCTTGCTGGCAGGACTTCTACAGGGCCAGCCAGCACACACAGCCATTCACTAGGACTCTCACCTGAACATCCTTGTGGATCTCAGCGTCTCGGGGAGCAGCCACTGACAAAAGGAAGAACAGAGGTTAAATGGGGTGATCACACGGAGAACCACACGGCTGAAGCCAAGATGGAGGGAGAGCAGCACACAGGGCGGGATCCGCAGCTGGCTGGGATACCCAGAGTTGGGGGTAGGGTGGGAGAGGCTACGAGCCTGTGGGAAGGCACAGGTTACAGGGGACTGGCCGGAAGACAGGAGGGACAGGCACTCACTGACTCACGATCTCCGATCTCCACGTCCAGGAGTCCCCTCAACCCGGCTTTCGGCTTCCGGCTTCCGCTTCCGAGGAGATGGCCCGAAGCCAAGATCCCTGGCGGACCTTCAACCCCACAGTCCTGCAAGACTCTCCGGAAGCCGCCTAGCTCTACATACCGCTGGGGCTTGTCACCTTGGTGACCTTGAGTCCCCGCGGCCAGGGGAATGGTTTTATTAGTTAATATCTTCCTTTACTGATCCACTGAGTTTCGTTTGTAAATTTTGTGTGTGCCTTAAGTGAACACCCATATCTATTTTTCTCCTTGTGGAATGAAACCATCTTTCCTCAATCTGCCTCATAAAGTTGTTTACTGAGATATTTACACCAGTGACATTCACCTTTCCTTAGAGCACAGCTCTGTGATTCAGACAAGCGTGCACATTGCTGACATCAGGTGTGAATTCCAGCACTCCTGGAGACGCACAGATGTTCTGACATCAGCTGTCAGAACATCCGATTCGAGGCTGACCTGATCTAAAGAGCAAGTTCAAGGTCAGCCAGGGTTGCACAGGAAAACCCTATCTTGAAACAAACAAACAAAAAATCCACCATTACCACCAACAACCCCCCTGCCCCTAAAAAAACCCAAAGAAACAAAACAATGTATTCTGTTCCCACATGTCTGTATGTTCTTTTAAATTGTCCCCAATCCCCTCCCCCCTCTGCTCTCTCGCTCGCGCTCTCTCTCTTCCTCCCTCCTTCCCCCCCCCCCGCCTTTCTCTGTCTCTACTACCCCCTCAACTCCCCTTCCTATGCCCTAAATAAATTCTATACTACGAGAGAGAGAGAGAGAGAGAGAGAGAGAGAGAGAGAGAGAGAGAGAG
>JADRCH010000209.1:781893-807127 GCA_019843965.1 Rhynchomys soricoides | reverse complement strand
TTTTTTGGACATGAAAATGGAAGCCAAGGCCACGGCCTGAGAGTTGTGTAGGACACGCCCTCCTCAACATCAGGCAAGGAAATCAACTACTGTTATGACACGCTACTTCAGTAAATGACTCAGCTGGTCCAGCAGGTCAGGTGACTGTTCAACACTGGAAATCAAAACAGAATGGGACTGTCTGAGACGAGCAGGAAAAGACCTCTCTGTATGATTCGTCCTTTAATGCATCGGTCTTGTCACACCTAAGTCAGAATTTACCTCGGTCCAGGTGTTTAACTCAGAGTCTGGACTGTGGTCCAACTATTAACCTGTTACTCAGGAGCTGAGGTGGAGGGAGGATCATTTGAACCCGAGAGTTGGAGGCCACTATGGAAACACGGTAAGATTCCATCTCAAGGTTGGGGGGGAAACGTCAACTGTGAAGAAGGGTCTGTGTGATGGGTACGGGGCACGCACCTGTAACCCACCACTCAGGAAGTGGAGACAGGATTGTGAGTTTCAGGTTAGACTGGGCTACACAGTGAGAGACCTTGCATTGAAAAGAAAAAAGCTTAGAAAAACTTCACACAGTTAAAATAAAACCATTTGGTGACATTAATATATCTGTTCTATTTATACTGCCATTATAAGCAAACATGTTTTTTCCTAAGGGCAGCCTCTGTACCCTGTAACTTCTAGAACTAGAAGGCAGTGAACCCAGTTCACTGGTACACCTTAAAAATAAACAGTGTTCTTTACTTTGGAAGCAGGCTGCCCTGAGCATGGTCATTTAAAGACACCTCAACCACTTTTTCACTGACCCTTTCCCAGCATGCTTCAGTTGGCCCCACCCACCATCTCTGAGGTCACTTACTTCTTCTGAATAGCTTCTTGTCTAAATCAGGAAGGGAAAGGAGGAAAGAAACAGGGAGAAGTTAACATCACAGACTACACAGGCAGAACAAATACACGAGGCTTAAACTTAGTGAAATCATGTGGGGCCAAAGAGCCACGTATTTAATCTGTACACACCTAAAATACAGTCTCAACATTAGCTATCGTGACTCGAACACTCAGCCATACAATCCCAATAGGTAGGCAAGCATCTTATCAATTACATAAAATATAAGACAAAAAAAAGTACAATTAAAGGCAAATTCAACTATGGTTTTCCTCAAAACTACAGCGAAGGCACTGTGTGTTTCAAGACCTGAATGATTCCTATGCTGCTGGGGCTGTGTGACCACCCCACTCTGTTCTCCAGGGCAGAAAGAACACTGGCACACGGTGCACAGACACTGGTCAAGTGTTTCCCAGGTGCCACACAGTGGCAACATGGTCCTAGCAGGCTCTGCTCCTCTGCCTTCTTCCCGTGTAGAACCCCGAGTTAACACAAGGAGGTTCAAAAAATGTGGCCCAGCTCCCATTCTCCCACATCCCAACTTCCCCCGAAACCTCAGATGTCTTCCCTGGGAGATGGCATCCTTCTTCAACCCTACCCACCCCCGTCCCCTCCCACCTCCACAGGAAGATGTGCTGAAGCACAAAAGAAATGACCAGGATAAGGATGAGGATGCTGCAGCCGGCGACTGCTGGTAGGGCATACTCACTGGTACTGAAGGTGTGTTGTTATTATTGCCATCTTCCTTAAACTCTGCACAACAGAGAGAGAGACAGAAACAGAATAGTCCACTTTCCTATGGTCATACAAAGCGCGCGCGCGCACACGCGCGCACACACACACACACACACACACACACACACACACACACAATGAAACAAATGGTTTCTTACATCTTCTGAGTGCAAGATGGCATCTTCCTGTAGTACCATGTTTCGAGCTGCCTGCCCCAACAGCTAGAAAACAAAAATAAAAGAGTAATGATCAAAATTCCCACCTCTGAGACTGGCCAGTAATGTAGACCTATAATGCCAGATGCTAGGAGGGAAGTTGAAGCTAGAGGGTCACAAGTTCAAGGCCTGTCTGGACTACACAGTAAGGATGGCTAATGGTGTGAGACCCTGTCTCAAAATAAGAAAATACAAAACGGAATGGTGGTTTAGTCTGGCAGGTCTGGTTCACTCCCCAGGTCCTAGAGAGAAGATCCATCTCACTGACACAGAGGCAGTTCTGACACAGCTGGGCTCCACACCTACACCCTCCTGAAGAACCAGGGCTCCAGAGCTACTGAGCTCTGCTGGAGACAGCTCTGAGGAACACAGCCTGTCCGCTAAGTACCAGAAGAAGTCTGCAAAACTGCTTTGGCTGGGCCACTAACTTCTGATTCTTTAAAAACAAACTTGGGGAGCTGGAGTAATGGCTCAGTATCTAAGAACACTGGCTGCTCTTGCAGAGGACAACAGCTTCAGTTCCCAGCATCCACAGGGTACATCGCAACCGTCCAAAACTCTGGTCACAAGGGAGCCGATGCTACTTCTGACCTCTGTGGACACCAGGCGCATACATGGTGCACATGCATACACAGATAAAACATTCATACACATAAAGTTATATAAATATAAAAACAAAAATAGACTTGGGCTGAGATAGTTTAGTTGTTACACTGTTTGCCTAGAGTACAGGAGACCCTGGGTCTAATACCCAACACTGCATAAACCATGCATGGTGACATATGCCTACAATCCCAGCACTTTACAGTAGAAGCAGAAGGATCACGAATTTAAGGTCATCTTCAACTGCACAGTGAGCTCTCTGCTACCTTAGGCTCCATGAGACCCTGTTCTAAAGAGAAAGAAAGAAAAAAAAAAAGCAGACTTAAGAGTCTGGGGGTGAGTCAAGCTGTGGTGGTACATGACTTTAATCCCAGCACTGGGGAGGCAGAGGCAGGCAGATCTCTGAGCTTGAGGCCAGCCTGGTCTACAGAGTGAGTTCCAGAACTGCCAGGGCTACACAGAGAAACTTTAAAGAGATAGATGGGGGGCTGGGGGAAGAGGGAAGGAGAGAAGGAGGGAGGGAGGGAGGGACGGACGGAAAGAGAGAGAGAGAGAGAGTCAGACTAAAGGTTCAATGAGAGAAAGGAGGAAGAAACAGGGCATGAAGCCCAAGGACTGGGGGTGTATTGGAGTAGTGGGTGACTGTCTGGTGACATGACAAGGCCCTGAGTTTTATCCCCAATACAGAAGAAAGGAGAAAAGAGAAAGGAGGAAGAGGAGGAAGAAGAGGAGGAGGAGGAGGCAGCAGTGGCCACCACTGTTGCTACTACACAAGGCTTGGAGCAGGAAACCATGTCATGAAAGATAGCCAGATGGAGCTGAGAAAGAGAAAAGGAAGAGGAAATGTGAAGGCTAACTTTTAAATTTGGTGTCGGCCAGGCCCTGAGACCAAAAGAGCAATGGTGAGCTCAGATTCGGCACAGTGACCTGACCTCGAAGCAAAGCTAAAGCTGTGTGAAGGCTAGCGAAGACCCAGTGAGACTGCAGGCGTCCTGCAGCTTTGTGGCCCTGGCACCCAAGGTAAGCCCGCAGGGGCAGGTATGTGCACCCTACCAACACATCAAACTCTCCAGGTTCACCCTGGGTAGGAAATCTCAGAAGCTGATGATGCCAAAACAGCCAGGGACATTGGCATCGATGTCGTTATCATGTAAACCTCATGTGCTTCTGAAGTCTGAACACTGAGAGAAGTCTCCCACCTCTGCTTCTTCCTGCCCTGGCCTCTCCCCATGCGGAACAGTTTAGTTTGTGTTTTCTTTCCAGTCTTGGGATCTGTAGGTGCTTAAGTCCATTATTTAAGATGGTACAGTGTTTGTTTGTGTTTTAGACCATCTCCTGATTATTCTTCAAAATTTCCGCATGGGCTTTTTTTGTTTGGCTTTTGTTGTAGCTTTTTGTTTGTTTTGATACAGGGTCTCTCTATGAAGCTCTGGTTATCTTGGACTGCACTATGCAGACCAGACTGCCTCAAACTCAGAGACCTGCTTGCCTCTGCCTTCCAAGCCTCACTATTGCTTTTGCTGTGTCTGTGTTGTCAGTGTGTGTGTGTGTGTGTGTGTGTGTGTGTGTGTGGTATGTACATGACTGTGCAGGTAAAAGGATGTTTTGCTGAAGCAGACATGAGAGGCAGAGAGGCTGGGCCTGGTGTGGGCTTTTGAGACCTCAAAGTCCATCCCCAGAGACACACCTCCTCCAACATGGCCACACCTCCTAATCCTTCCTAAACAGTCCACCAACAGTAAACATTCAAATACAGGAGGCTATGGGGGCCATTCTCATTCAAACCAGCACAAGAGGGAGTCCTTTCAACCATTCCTTTACATCTCCAAATATCACAAATACTGCACCAAATAGATAGATACACTAGAACAGCCAACTGAGGCCTTTACTAGCACTCTACCGTGGAGCTACATGCCCATGGAGCCAGTTTTGTGTGTGAGTGAGCATGTGTATAAGTGAGCTGTATGGGTGTGTGTGCATTTGTGCTTGTACGAGCTGTGAGAGTGTGTATGTATTATGAGTGGGGGGGTGTGAGCTGTGAGTGTGTAGTGTACATGCTGTAAGTGTGTAGGGAGAACTGACATTAAGTTAGTTTTCCTCACACGCTCTCTGCATTTTTTTGGTTTTTAAAGATTTACTTACTTATTTATTTGTTTATTTATTTAATGTATATGAGTACACTGTAGCTGTCTTCAGAGACACCAGAACAGGGTATCAGATTCCTTTACAGATGGTTGTGAGCCACCATGTGGTTGCCAGGAATTGAACTCAGGAACTCTGCAAGAGCAGTCAGTGCTCTTAACTGCTGAGCCATCTCTCCAGCCCCTGCATTTGTTTTGGTTTTGTTTTTTTAAGACAAAGTCTCTTGCTAAATCTAAGCTCACCAGTCAGTGAGGCTGGTTGCCAGGGAGCTTCAGGAATCTACTTGTCTCTGTTCCCTCCTCAGCTCCAAAACTAGGGTCACAGGCATGCAGGCAAATACTGCCATACCCAGCTTTTTTCTCCATGGGTTCTAGGGATCTGAATTCAGATCCTTGTGCTTGTGTGGTAGACATTTCACCAACTGCCATCTCTCCAGCCTCTACGGCCACTTCTAAGTAGCAGATTCAAACTCATATGCACAAGAGATGGTGACTAATAAACCGATAGCAGAAAAGGACTCTATCTTGTCCATCCACGTATTCATCCAGCAAATGCTACTAAGTGCTCATTAATGGCTGGTACTCCAGATAAAAGCAATAATGGGGCTAGGAGTGGTGGTGCGCACCCTTGACCCCAGCACTCAGGAGGCATAGGCAGGTGGATCTCTGTAGGTTTGAGGCCAGCCTGGTCTACATAGCAGATTCCAGGACAGCCAGTGCTACAGAGAGACCCTGTCTCAAAATAACAACAAGAAACAAACAAACAAACAAAACTGAGAGAGGAAGGAATGGAGAGAGAAATAATGAGGCTCACAGTCCAGAGGGGTCATACAGGATATAGGCACTAAAATCCCTTATAGCAAGTGTGGGTGGATGGAGAAGCCCTGCTGTGAGGTCCTGCGGTACAGGGAGTGAGAGCGGTTAATCTGCTCTAGGGGTTAAGTGCTGGGGGTGGGCTTTCTGGAGAAGTGAATTTGGAGAAGCTGGACATATAGAAGTGGCGTGATCAGATTCCTGCTTCAGAGCTGTGGTAATTACCATGGGCTGGGCTGGGCACAAGGGAGAGACTGATTAGGAGACAGGTGATGAACAAAGCAGGCAGTAGGGAAAGCAGGTATTTGAGAAACAAAAGACTTGATGGAACTTGTACCTGCCTGAGACACAAGGTGTTGCAATGCCAGATAACAGAGACCTTTCCCAGAATGGCAGATGTACTCATAGATACTTGGCACTGTCTTTTCAGATAAGCCAACCAGATACACTTTCAGAGTTCCATCTTTGCAATGTGGAATATCATAGAGACAATCTCAGCGCAGCGTCCTTCTAGATTCCACAAATTTACCTCCAGTTTTTACCACTGACTTGCTCGTAATTAACTCATGAGTTTCTCTCACCCACCGGCCTTCACCAAATGTTTTATTTAGCTACAGTGTGCTCACAGCCCCCCCTCCTCCCCTTCATCACTTCCCACATTGTTTTGTTCTACAGCTGAGGGGGTTGGGGTGTAGCTCAGTGAAATGCTTGCAAGGACAAGGGCCTGAGTTTGATCCCTGCAACCCAAGAGCTGGGGGGAAAACCAAGTGTGCTGGCTCACACCAGCCAGACAGGCAGATCCCAGGGGCTCAATGGCTAGCTTCCCTCACTTACTCAGTGAGTCCCACTCCCATGAGACCTAGTCTTGATTTTGTTTGTTTGTTTGTTTGTTTTTTGAGTCAGGGTTTCTCTGTGAACAGCCCTGGCTGTCCTGGAACTCACTCTGTAGATCAGGCTGGCCTTGATGTCACAAAGATCTGCCTGCCTCTGCTTCCTAAGTGCTCGGACTAAAGTCGTGTGCCACACCTTGTTATTTCAAAAACTTTTGAAGTGGATGATTCTGGAGAAGCTATACGTAAGGTTGTCTCCTAGCCAATATGTGTGCGGGCACACGCGTGTGCACGCACACACACACACACACACACACGCAGAGCGCACATCTGCACATACAATAAACAAACAAATTACACAACTACCTCAACAAGGACAAGATCACACCGAAATGTTTAAGAAACAACTGACAACAGGGTTGAGAGGGTAGCTCAGGGGTACCATACTCTCTAGATTCCACTCCAGTGTTGAAAAACCACGGACAATTCCAAAACCACAATGACTCTTACTAGGCACTGGACTCACATGGAGTAGCTGGTGTGTAAAAGAACAGGTAGGCAGCCGTGTTAACGTGGATGACTGGCTGTAGACGCAAGCACATTTCACTTCTGCACCAGTCAGACTGGTACCCAATCCTTGTATTCTTCCTCATCTCAAGGCCTTCCCAGTCCACAGCTCGACCTGCATCTGCTCTGGCTCCAGATACCGGCATGGCTTGCTATGCACTTCACTCCACTCTCTGTGCAAATGTCACTTCCCTACAGACCCGTCCCTGTTTAAAGTAAACCTCCCCACTCTCCGCTCTGAGATTCCTGTTCCTCAAAATGTTTATTCACCACCAAAGTGTGGTGTTCGCTGGCTTATTTTCTGTCTCTTCCCTTCACTGTAAGCTTCCACCCTGCACTCTTCAGCCTGCATAAATTCACTGCATTTTCCATGTAAGCTTCAAGACTGGGCTATTTAGTTCAGTGATAGAGTGCCTGCCTCCCGATGAGGAGGCTCTGTGTTCAATCATCAAGACCAACACCAGCTGGGCAGTGGTGGCTCATGCCTTTAATCTGAGCACTTGGGAGGCAAAGGCAAGCGGATTTCTGAGTTCGAGGCCAGCCTGGTCTACAGAGTGAGTTCCAGGACAGCCAAGACTACACAGAGAAACCCTGTCTTGAAAAACCAAAAAAAAAAAAAAAAAAAAAAAAAGACCAACACCATTACCACCAAAAATACTAAGCATCCTGAGGACCTGGATTTGCCCCTTGAAACCAGAACAGTTCCTGAAACATATCAGGCATTTGTAATTATTTGTTAAATGAAAGCTGTAAACAGAAAGTCACTATGACACCCAGCACCTCACAAACTAGCACAGGAAATGGCTGAGGTAATGTGTTAAGGCAAAGTCAGGAGAACTGTGAAACTGTGTGTCCAGCCTGTCTCAGAAATAGGGTTAACTTTGGCTTGATCTAACCCATACTGTTTAATGGGATCACACTCAGACTCTCGTACAGGAGAAGATGCTCCTGTGAGAGACACACATAAGGATGAGGAACAGGAAGGAACAGGTTACTTCAGGGGCAACCAATGGTGGCAGTGATTTTGGGTAGCTTACCCAATCAGTACCATGAAAAGGTAAAGTCATTATGATGTTCCATACATACTAGAGTTAAATATAAAACCATCTCTTAAAATTTGGAGGGGAGGGAGGTACAGGGTCCTACTATGCAGCCCTGGCTAAGCTAGAACTTACTCTGTAGATACAGAGATCTGCCTGCTTCTTTCTCCCAAATGCTGGGATTAAAGGCATGTGCTTTTAAAAAAAAAAAAAAAAAAAAGTTTAATTGCATTTATTTACTTATTCTATGGAGGGGAGAAAAGCCATGTACCATTGCTTCCACACTTGTGGAAGCCAGATGACAACTTTTGAAAGTTTGTTTTTTTTTTCTTTCCACCATACGGGTCCCAGCTTCCAATGGAACAAGGGTGGTCAGCTTGGTTGCATGAACATTTAGTTGCTGAGCCCACCTTGCTGGCTCCAAACCCACCTTTTAAAAGTTGAAGCATAGATATAGCATTTTCCCCCAATATCTAGAAAAAATGTGTGTGTGAATTTGCACGATGTATGTGGCATTTTGCATACACATACATTCCCTACAAAGGAAACAGAATCTATAAATCGTGAAAAAGGAAAATCAATATGCTTGCCAACAAAAACGACCCAGGAACTCTGTTCGACCATGACAAAGGTCAAACGGTGAAACCATGATTTGCATAATTTATACTTGGAAAAAGCAATATAACAATTCTCTAATTTCTTCAAACTTTCCCCTGACACGGACTCCTAAAAGCAACGTGTCAAATGGGACCACACACAAAACATGTCACCAGAGATCACCAGGTCAGCGACTTCCACAGCTGTGTTACACAGTAAGGGCAAGCACTTGTTGTACAGTGGGATTTTTATTTTGTTTTGTAGCCACTGTCAGTGAAAGATAGCTCTAGCTACGCAGCAGGTCTAAACTAATATAAGTCAGATGCTGTGCACATTCATGCACAAATCCAAAGGCCTGAGAACATAGTGTGTCATTATTGCAACCACATAGGAAAGCAGGTGCCATTCCTATGCAAACTAAGATGGAAAATGAAGCCACTTGTTGAAGATGGGGCTAAGACAACATGCTACTAAACTAAGGAGGTGCAAGATAATGAACAAGTCCGCAGGGGGAAGTCAAGCAAATCTAAAAAGATTCTTGGCTCTTGATCGTTTTACAGGTGTATTCAAGGCTTCCATACTAAGGAAGGTGAAACCAGAAGTTTTCTAAGCAGTCCCCTAAGCATTCCAGGCCTCTTGCTTTAGCCTCCTGAAAGCTCAGACTAAGGTTTGCCCATTATCCACCCCCATGTGTTTCATTTTCCATTAGTAAATACATACCAATGATGAGATCATTGCATTTCATTTGTCTGTTTACCTGTCCACGCACATGTGAGTTGTTGTCTCATGAAGTGTATGAACATGTATGTGTCTTTGTGAGGGCACACAGTTTCTCGAGGCAGTGTGTACATGTCATCAAATCATTCCCTTCAGAGAATCGGATGGAGGATGGAGAAAGGGGGAGATGGTAGGGCAAAGGAAAAAGCTATTCTAAGAAACAGTGAATAACTTGGCCAGAAATATAAAGAATAAACCCACAACGAAAGAGGTGAAAGGAATCTTGGAAGTTGAGCCCAACGCCAAGCCGAGTTTCGAAAGGCGACTGATGTTCACTACAGACGCCAATGGATACAAACAAGCACTGTGTAGGAGTGGCAGCTCATCTACCCGCCTGTGTTTCTCCCCTTCACATCATCTCTTCCAGCTACACGTATTCAACTTAAACTGAAGAAACGCACCCAGAATGCAACACGCGCCTGGGCCAAAAGCCTACACTCCCCAGGATGCAATGCGCCGCCTCGCCCGGAGCGAGCGCTGGAAGGAAGACTGGGCCCGGAGAGCCCACGCCCCGCTCACCTCGGAGCTTCGCGAGCCTTTCAGCACCTGCTTGGTGAGCGCGATTACGTCGGTGCCGCAGGTGTTCACCTTCTCCGTGAGAAGCCCCTTCACCGACTGACCAAATCGGGCTTGTGAATCCGGCGTCCCAGTCGCCATCATCTCAACTGATGAGTCGAACGCCTCAGCCGGACGACGGCGAGTCCCTAGGGCCAAAAGAGACGCAAAGCGTCCAATCGTGCGAAGAGGAAGGACCGCATGCGCTTAGCTCAAACTGCTTACTAAAATTATTTAAAATGTTCAGTTGATGGGCATGGAAAGAAGACAAGGTCTAGGCAGGCCACCCTGGAGAGGATAGAATATAAATTAGGTGAATCTCTACTGAGTCAGAAGATCTGGATGGCATCCAAGCAGATGGTGCTGCTACAAATTACTCAACCCCTGTGTCTTATGTTCCTCACCTATTTCAGGGCCTACACTGCGTTAACTAGGCACGTTAGTACAACTGTAATCCTAGCATTCTCGAGGTGGAGGCAAGAGGGTCGTTCTTGGCTGTATGGCAACTAGAGGCCAACCTGTGATACATGAGACCACATCTATAAAATAGAGATTCTGTTAAATTCTAACAGATATTTTATTAAAATTAGCAAAGGGCACAAGCCAAAAAAATAAAATTCAAATGACTAAGGTGAAAAAAAATGTCAACATCAATAAATTCTCTCTCTCTCTCTCTCTCACTCTCTCTCTGTGTGTGTGTGTGTGTGTGTGTGTGTGTGTGTGTGTTCAAGACAGAGTTTCTTTGTGTAGTCCTGACTGTCCTGAAGGTCAGTCTGTAGACCAGGCTGGCCTCTAACCCACTGAGATGCACCTATGTGCACCAACACCACCCGGCTCATCACTAATATTTTTATCATTAGTAGTTTTTATTGATGAATAGCCTTTTAATTAAAACTCTGCTTATTTGGAAGCAAGGCCTAATAATAGAATGTTAGCTCGCTGGAGTATGCCCTTTGAGGGAATATTGAGATCATGATCCCATTTTGTCTCTCTCCATCCCCCACCACATGCTCCAACCTTGGTGCACTGTGTGCTACAAGCCCAAGGCAATGGGGAAATGATGTATACTAGAACCTCTGAAAGAAATGGATAGTAATAGAACTTGAAAAATCCTAAATTGGGGGTCTAGAGAGGTTTGTTTTTTAAAAAATAGTTCATCCAAAAAAAAATCCTAAATGCCTAAAACCATTGAAACAAAATTCTACTGTAGGTCAGCTCTGCATGCCATACACTTATTTACTTATAGTTTCATTTATTTCTTGTTTATATTTTTTTTATGAGTATGAGTGGCTGCCTATCTGTTTGTGTACCATGTGAGCGCAGGTGCCTTTGAAAGCCAAAAGAGGGTGTTTGATCCCCTGGAATCAGAGTTACAGACATTTGTGAGCTATCCAGTGTGGGTGTAAGAAAGTGAACACAGGTCCTCTGGAAGAGCAGTAAGGGCACTTAACCACTGAGTCATGTTTCCATCTTCTATTTTATTTATTTATTTTCTTTTATTTATTTATTTTCTTTTTTATTATTATTTTTCTTGATACTTTATTTACAATTCAAATGTTTCCCCCTTTCCAGATCTCCCTTTGGGAACTTCTCTATTCCCTCCCTCCTCCCCCTGCCTCTATGGGGTATTCCCCCACCCACCCACTCTTGGCTTCCCTCCCTGGCATTCTCCTATGTTGAGGCATCTAACACCCTCCAGCCCAAGGGCCTCTCCTCCCACTGATGGCTAACAAGACCCTCCTCTGCCGCATATGTGGCCAGCACCATGGGTCCCTCCATGTGTATTCTTTGGGTGGTGATCCAGTCTCCGGGAGCATAGAGGGGTCAGGCCAGTTGACACTGTTGCTCCCTCCATGGGGCTGCAAACTCCCTCCGCTCCTTCAGTCCCTTCTCCAACTCCTCCATCTGGGACCTCACACTCAGCCCTATGGTTGCTGTGAAGTGACTCTTGGGTATTCCTAACTTTTGGGCTAATAACCACTTATCAGTGAGTGCATACCGTATTCATTCTTTTGTGACTGTGTTACCTCACTCAGGATGATATTCAAGTTTCATCCATTTGGCTAAGAATTTCATGAATTCATTCTTTTTAATAGCTGAGTAGTATTGCATTGTGTAAATGTACCACATTTTCTGTATCCATTCCTCTGTTGAGGGACATCTAGGTTGTTTCCAGTTTCTGGCTATTATAAATATGGCTGCTATGAACATAGTGGAGCATGTGTTTTTATTACATGTTGGAGCATCTTCTGGGTATATGCTCAGGAGTGGAAGAGCTGGGTCCTCTGGTAGTATTATGTTCATTTTTCTAAAGGTCTGCCAAACTGATTTCCAGAGAGGTTGTATCAGCTTGCATTCCCACCAGCGATGGAGGAGTGTTCCTCTTTCTCCACATCCTTGCCAACATCTGCTGTCACCTGAGTTTTTGATCTTAGCCATTCTGACTGGTGTGCGGTGGGATCTCAAGGTTGTTTTGATTTGCATTTCCCTGATGACTAAGGATGTTGAACATTTCTTTAGGTGCTTCTTGGCCATTCAAGTTTCCTCAGTTGAGAATTCTCTGTTTAGCTCTCTTCTCCATTTTTTGATAGGGTTATTTGGTTCTCTGGAGTCTAGCTTCTTGAGTTCTTTGTATACATTGGATATTAGCCCTCTATTGGACGTAGGGTTGGTAAAAATCTTTTCCCAATCTGTTGGTTGCCATTTAGTCCTATTTACAGTGTCCTTTGCCTTACAGAAGCTTTGTAATTTGATGAGGTTCCATTTGTCGATTCTTGGTCTTAGACCATAAACCATTGGTGTTCTGTTCAGGAACTTTTCCCCTGTGCCCATGTGTTCAAGGCTTTCCCCCACTTTCTCTTCTATTAGATTCAGTGTATCTGGTTTTATGTGGAGGTCCTTGATCCACTTGGACTTGAGCTTTGTACAGGGAGATAGGAATGGATCAATTCACAATCTTCTACATGTAGACTGCCAGTTGAACCAGCACCATTTGTTGAAGATGCTATCTTTTTTCCACTGGATGGTTTTAGCTCCTTTGTCAAAGATCAAGTGACCACAAGTGTGTGGGTTCATTTCTGGGTCTTCAATTCTATTCCATTGATCTATCTGTCACTGTTCCAATACCATGCAATTTTTATCACTAATGCTCTGTAGTACAGCTTGAGGTCAGGGAGGCTGATTTCCCCCAGAAGTCCTTTTATTGTTGAGAATAGTTTTTGCTATCCTGGGTTTTTTGTTATACCATATGAATTTGAGAATTGCTCTTTCTAAGTCTATGAAGAATTGAGTTGGAATTTTGATGAGGATTGCATTGAGTCTGTAGATTGCTTTCGGCAGGATGGCCATTTTTACTATATTAATCCTGCCAATCCATGGGCATGGGAGGTCTTTCCATCTTCTGAGGTCTTCTTCGATTTCTTTCTTCAGAGACTTGAAGTTCTTGTCATACAGATCTTTCACTTGTTTGGTTAGAGTCACACCAAGATACTTTATATTGTTTGTGACAATTGTGAAGGGTGTCATTTCCCTAATTTCTTTCTCAGCCTGTTTATCCTTCGAGTATAGGAAGGCTAATGATTTGCTTGAGTTAATTTTGTATCCAGCCACTTTGCTGAAGGTGTTTATCAGCTGTAGCAGATCTCTGGTGGAGTTTTTCGGGTCACTTAAGTATACTATCATAGCATCTGCAAATAGTGATATTTTGATTTCTTCCTTTCCAATTTGTATCCCTTTGACCTCCTTTTGTTGTCTAATTGCTCTAGCTAGAACTTCAAGTACTATATTGAATAGATAGGGAGAGAGAGGGCAGCCTTGTCTAGTCCCTGATTTTAGTGGGAGTGCTTCGAGTTTCTCTCCATTTATTTGATGTTGGCCACTGGTTTCCTGTATATTGCTTTTACTATATTTAGGTATGCTTCTTGAATTCCTGATCTTTCCAAGACTTTTATCATGAAGGGATGTTGAATTTTGTCAAATGCTTTTTCGGCATCTAATGAATGACCATGTGGTTTTTTTTCTTTGATTTTGTTTATGTAGTGGATTACATTGATGGATTTCCGGGTATTGAACCATCCCTGCATCCCTGGGATGAAGCCTACTTGATCATGGTGAATGATCGTTTTGATGTGTTCTTGGATTCTGTTTGTGAGAATTTTATTGATTATTTTTGCATCAATATTCATAAGGGAAATTAGTCTGTAGTTTTCTTTTATTGTTGGGTCTTTGTGAGGTTTTGGTATTGGTGTAACTGTGGCCTCATAGAATGAATTGGGTAGTGTTCTTTCTGTTTCTATTTTGTGGAATAGATTGAAGAGAATTAGTATTAGGTCTTCTTTGAAGGTCTGATAGAAATTCTGCACTGAATCCATCTGGTCCTGGCCTTTTTTTTGGTTGGGAGACTTTTAATGACTGCTTCTGTTTCTTTAGTGGTTATGGGATTGTTTAGATGGTTTATCTGATCCTGACTTAACTTTGGTAATTGGTATCTGTCTAGAAACTTGTCCATTTCATCCAGATTTTCCAGTGTTGTTGCGTATAGGCTTTTGTAGTAGGATCTGATGGTTTTTTTTAATTTCCTCAGAATCTGTTGTTATATCTCCCTTTTCATTTCTAATTTTGTTAATTTGGATACTGTCTCTGTGCCCTCTGGTTAGTCTGGCTAAGGGTTTATCTATCTTGTTGATTTTCTCAAAGAATCAGCTCCTGGTTTTGTTGATTCTTTATATAGTTCTTTTAGTTTCTACTTGGTTGATTTCAGCCCTTAATTTGATTATTTCCTGCCTTCTACTCCTCTTGGGTGTATTAGCTTCTTTTTGTTCTAAAGCTTTCAGGTGTGCTGTCAAGCTGCTAGTATATGCTCTCTCCAGTTTCTTTTTGGGGGCACTCAGAGCTATGAGTTTTCCTCTTAACACTGCTTTCATTGTGTCCCATAGGTTTTGGTATGTTGTACTTCCATTTTCATTAAATTCTAGGAAGTCTTTAATTTCTTTCTTTATTTCTTCCTTGACCAAGTTATCATTGAGTAGAGCATTGTTCAGCTTCCATGTGTATGTGGGCTTTCTGTTGTTGTTGTTGCCATTGAAGACCAGCCTTATTCCATAGTGATCTGATAGAAGGCATGGGATTATCTCAATCTTCTTATATCTGTTGAGGTTTGTTTTGTGACCAATTATATGATCAGTTTTGGAAAAGGTACCATGAGGTGCTGAGAAGAAGGTATATTCTTTTGATTTAGGATGAAATGTTCTATAGATATCTGTTAAACCCATTTGGTTCATAACATCTGTTTCACTCTCTGTTTAGTTTTTGTTTCCAAGATCTGTCCATTGAGGATAGTGGGGTGTTGAAGTCTCCCACTATTATTGTGTGAGGTGCAATGTGTGCTTTGAGCTTTAGTAAAGTTTCTTTTATGAATGTGGGTGCCCTTGTGTTCCGGGCATAGATGTTCAGAATTGAGAATTGTTCTTGGTAGATTTTTTCCTTTGATGAGTATGAAGTGTCCTTCCTTATCTTTTTTTGACTTTTGGTTGAAAGTCAATTTTATCTGATATCAGAATGACTACTCCAGCCTGTTTCTTGGGGTCATTTACCTGGAAAATTGTTTTCCAGCTCTTTACTCTGAGGTAGTGTTTGTCTTTAACATGGAGGTGCGTTCCCTGGATGCAGCAAAATGCTGGGTCCTGTTTATGGATCCAGTCTGTCAGTCTATGTCTTTTTATTGGGGAATTGAGTCCATTGATGTTAAGAGATATTAAAGAAGAGTGATTGTTGCTTCCTGTTATTTTCTATGTTGTTTTTATGTTTGTGTGGCTATCTTCTTTTGAGTTTGTTGAAAGATTACTTTCTTGCTTTTTCTTGGGTGTAGTTTCCCTCCTTGAGTTGGCGTTTTCCATCTATTATTCTTTGTAGAACCGGGTTTGTGGAAACATACTGTGCAAATTTGGATTTGTCATAGAATATTTTGGTTTCACCATCTATGATTATTGAGAGTTTTGCTGGGTATAGCAGCCTGGGCTGACATTTGTGTTCTCTTAGAAGTTGTATGAGATCTGCCCAGGATCTTCTAGCTTTCATAGTCTCTGGTGAGAAGTCTGGTGTAATTCTGATAGGTCTGCCTTTATATGCTACTTGCTCTTTTTCTCTTACTGCTTTTAATGTTCTTTCCTTATTTTGTGTATTTGGTGTTTTGACTATAATGTGACGGGAGGAATTTCTTTTCTGGTCCAGTCTATTTGGAGTTCTATAGGCTTCTTGTATATTTATGTTCATCTCTTTCTTTAGGTTAGGGAAGTTTCTTCTATAATTTTGTTGAAGATATTTACTGGTCCTTTAAGTTGGGAATCTTCACTCTCTTCTATACCTATTATCCTCAAGTTCTGTCTTCTCATTGTATCCTGGATATCCTGGATGTTTTGGGTTAGGAGCTTTTTGCTTTTGGCATTTTCTTTGACTGTTGTGTTAATGTTTTCTATGGTATCTTCTGCACCCGAGATTCTCTCTTCCATCTCTTGTATTCTGTTGGTGACGCTTGCATCTATGACTCCTGATTTCTTTCCTAGGTTCTCTAACTCCAGGGTTGTCTCCCTTTGTGATTTCTTTATTGTTTCTATTTCTGTTTTTAGTTCCTGGTTGGTTTTGTTCATTTCCTTCATCTGTTTGATTGTGTTTTCCTGAAATTCTTTAAGGGATTTTTGTGTTTCCTCTTTAAGGGCTTCTAGTTGTTTACCTGTGTTCTCTCGTATTTCTTTAAGGGAGTTATTTATTTCCTTCTTAAAATCTTCTATCATCCTCTTGAGATGTGATTTAAAGTCCGAGTCTTCCTTTTCTGGTGTGTTGGGGTATCCAGGGCTTGCTGTGGTGGGAGAGCTGGGTTCTGATGATGCCAATTAGCCTTGGTTTATGTTCCTTGTGTTCTCGCCCTTGCCTTTTGCCATCTGCTTATCTCTCGTGTTAGCTGGTCTTACTCTCTCTCTCTGACTGTGGCTTGTCTTTCCTGCAAGCCTAGGTGTCAATACTCCTTGAAGACCAATTCTGTCTGAGAGGAATTTGGTTTTGGAGAGCTGTGGTACAGGGTCAGCTCTGGGGTACAGACAGAAACCAGAAGGATCTAATCCACAGCTATCCCTTGTTTCCTGTGTCCTAATGGCTCTGTAAGGGTCCCTCTTGGTCCAGTGAATTTGAAAAGAAGTGATAGTCTTGCCTGTGCTTGAAGGTGTGTTGGCACTCCTGGCATACCAACTCTCTCCTGGCACTATTTGAGTATGGAGCCCTGTGTCACAGGATCTGCTCTCCAGCCACTGAAAGAAATCAGAAACCCGCTCCTCAGTCTCTGTGTCCTGGGTATTCCAGGTGGGTCCCTCTGAGCAGGCTTGCCCACACTCCTGGGAGGCTAGCCTTCTCCCAGCACTATTTTGCCATGGAGCCCTGGTGGCCCAGGCAGAGGTCTCCCGCCACAGATGGAATCCAGAAGGTTCCTTCCTCCCAGCTGTTCCTCAGTCCCTGTGTACCAAGAATTCCGGGTAAGTCCTGCTTAGCAGTTTTAGTCCTCTTACCCCCTCTCAAGAGCTTTTCCACACTCCTGGGTGGCTAGCTTTCTCCCGGCACTATTTGGCTATGGAGTCCTGGTGGCCCAGGCAGAGGTCTCCCACCACAGATGGAAACCGGAAGGTTTCTTCCTCCCCTATTTATTTTCAAAACAGGGTCTCTCTTTGTAGCCTTGGCTGTCCTGGAACTCACTCTGTAGAACAGGCTGGCCTCCAACTCATAGAGATCCTCCTGCCTCTGCCTCTCAAGTGTTAGGATTAAAGGCATTTGCCACCACTACCTGGCAATTTATTTTTACTTGTATGCATTTGTATGTGTGTGCTGGGGATGAGGGCAGTATGTGCACATGCCTGCAGGTGCTCTCAGAGGCCAGAAGACAGCATCAGGTCCCCTGGAGCTCAGGTGGTTGCAAGCTATTCATAATGGGTTGGGTGCTGGGAATCCTGCCCCAGCCTGCAGGGGTTCAGCAGGAACCTGGGGAGGGGGGGAAAAGAATGGGGGACAAGAGACTCGAAGAAGGAGAGCAAGTCGTGTATTCTGATCAAGCTCTCAAATTTTATTTCAGGTCAGTAGCTTATAAAGGCAAGCAAGTGGGAAGGTTACACATGGCCCAAGGCTAACCCACTATCATAACAGGCTTCCAGGAAATACCTGACATTCTTTCAGTTCCTGGAACCCAAGACCGAACACATCCTTTCTTAATCTTTCACTTTAACTGACTAGACTTCCCAGGACAGCAGGTAATTTCATGGGTTTGGTTCCTGGCATCTCCTCCCTTTTAATGATTTTTATGAGGCCAGTGAGTAGCTAGGGATGATCACATTATGAAGATGAATGAGCATTAACCAGAGGGGGGATGTATTGACCTGATCCTCCAAGCACTTTATATGTCATTGGTGTCTTTTGGGGAGGAGAGGCTAGCCTTTGTCAATTTTTAGGCTAGCCTTTGTCAATTTTTAGGCTAGCCTTTGTCAATTTTTGTAGGTATCCCCACAGAGTATGATCAAAGGAAGGGCAGACACCAACCTCTGTGCAATCAGGTTTGCTTCATGGAGGACTCAGAAATGGACATTTGGGTCCTCCCCTGTAGTACTTAGTCTCACACCCCTTGCAGGTGCCCACGCCAAGGCAGGCGAGCATAAATCTGAGTTTTAAAGTGACGGCATCAGCTCAAGCATTTCCCATAGAAAGAGGACCAAGAAGGTCGGAATGAGCACAGAGGTGTCCAAGATAGAAAGGATAACATCTGGAGGTGATTAATTTTTGACGTTGAGTAAAAGGAGGAACAGCATTGGTAGAGGGCCTAATATAGGGAACTGTTTCAAGAAGGGGAACAGACTGGGCAACATAAGCACTATCAGTATACAAAAAAAAGGGGCAATTTATCAGGGCCTGGAAAACTTTAACCAGTACAAAAAGTTCCACAAGCTGTGCTGATTTAAAGGGAGACTGAATAGTGGTGGTTTGTCCATTAATAATATAGGCTGCAATTCCATTAGAGGAGACATCATGCCGGGCAGTGGTGGTGCACGCCTTTAATCCCAGCACTTGGGAGGCAGAGGCAGGTGGATTTCTGAGTTCGAGGCCAGCCTGGTCTACAGAGTGAGTTCCAGGACAGCCAGGGCTACACAGAGAAACCCTGTCTCGGAAAAAAAAAAAAAAAAACCAATCAGACAACAGTATTCTATGTTCCTGGTGCTTTTTGCTGGGAGAATTATTGATTCAACATCTTAGGCAAACAAAGAACAGTTTAAATTATTTTTTCTATGTGAGTTTCAGTAAATAATGTTTTTAAATGTGTAGACATATGATTTATAGGATTCCTTTATTAGCATTTTAAAAGATCATTT
Organism: Rhynchomys soricoides; assembly: GCA_019843965.1. Lineage (NCBI taxonomy): Eukaryota > Metazoa > Chordata > Mammalia > Rodentia > Muridae > Rhynchomys > Rhynchomys soricoides. The sequence continues at coordinate 787,976 of JADRCH010000209.1, read as the reverse complement.
TACCTATTTAAGAAAGTAATTAGTGGCTGGGCCGTAGTAGCACATTCCTTCAATCCCAGCACTTGGGAGGCAGAGGCAGGCAGATCTCTGGGAGTTCGAAACCAGCCTGATCTACAGAGAGCATTCCAGGACAGCTGGGGCTATACAGAGAAACCATATTTTGAAAAATCAAAAGGAGGAAGAGGAGGAAGAAGAGGAAGAAGAAGAGGAGGAGACTAGCTTGTTTTTAATATCAAGAGTGCTAATTTCACTAGGGAATATAAAGGGAAAAGAAGAGGTGGAACCTGGGGGTGAGATTTAGGATTGAACAAAATCCCAGTGTCAATGCCAACTGTTGGAGCTTTTTGATTTGCTTTTGCTCTTAATATCTTCCTGGGGTGACCTCTTTCTTAATAACAAATACGAAAAAATTGAAAGTTTTTTTGTTTGCTACTTGGTGATGACATCTTAGGGAGGGTTGTTTTTAGCTTTTTGTGTTTTGAGGCAGGCTGGCTTTAAATTCACTTTATAGCAGAAGGTGGCCTTGAACTCCCAATCTTCCTGCCTCTACCTCTGGGATTACAGGCATGTGCCTCCATGCCCAACCTTGTCTTGGAAACTTTTCATTCCCAGGTAGTACAAAGTGGCCAGGCTCATGAAGTGTGAGAGAGCTTCTCTGACCAAGCATGTCACACACTGCTCTGCAATAATAAAATTGCATGAGCTGCACTCCGTTGCCCACAGTAGTGTCTGACTATGTCTCTCCAGTGGTTTGAATGGATTCAGCTCATCCTGGTTCTGAAGGAGAGGTGGCCCTGGGAGCATGGAATGGCTGCTGGCCCACAGCTCAGCAGACTAGGAAGCAGACATCAGGGGGTGTTTCACCCCATGTTATTTCAGGTTTTGATGATTTATCATCATTATTAAAATAGATTAGTCTAGCTTCATATTTAGCAGTTGTATTAGTCATTCAAATAAGTGGATATTAGCCAAAAAAAAAAAATACAGAATACCCAGGATACAATCCACAGAATTCAAGAAGGTTAACAAGCCAAAGGGCCCAAGTGAGGATGCTTTAATCCCACTTGGGAGGAAGAAGAAAGCAATCATGGGGGTGGGGCAGAGGGAGGGAGGGACCTGAGTGGGAGAGGGGAGGAGGAGGGAAAATGGGGAGCATGATCAGATATTGGTGGAGTGGGGGGACAGGAGTGAAGCCCTGAGGGTCAGTAGAATAAATGGAAACAGGCAACCTCAGGAGGTGGGAGGACCCTCTAGGATGTACCAGAGACCTGGGAGGTGAGAGACTCTCGGGATGCAAAGGGAGGGACCTTAGATGAAATGCCCAACAGTGGGGAGAGGGAACTCGTAGAGTCCACCTCCAGTAGAAAGACAGGGCAGAGAGTGGAGGGATGGGGGTGCCACGGAACAGTGAAAAATCTGACCCAGAATTGTTCCTGTCTAAAAGAACTGCAAGGACAAAAATGGAGAAGAGACTGAGGGAAAGGAGGTCCAGTGGCAGGCCCAAACTGGGATCCATCTCAAGGGGAAGCTCCAAGGCCTGACACTATTACTGATGCTATGGAGTGCTTAAAGACAGAAACATAGCATGGCTGCCCTCTGAGAGGCCCAACAAGCAGCTGACCCAGACAGACAGAGATACATACACCCAACCATTGGACTGAAGTTGGGGACCCCAGTGGTTAAATTAGGGAAAGGCTGGAAGAAGTTGAGGAGGAGGGCGACCACATAGGAAGACCAGCAGTCTCAACTAACCTGGATCCCTAAGATCTCTCAGACATTGAGCCACTGTCTTAAGGTTTCTATTCCTGCACAAAACATCATGACCAAGAAACAAGTTGGGGAGGAAAGAGTTTATTCAGCTTACACTTTCCACATTGCTGTTCATCACCAAAGGAAGTCAGGACTGGAACTCAAGCAGGTCAGGAAGCAGGAGCTGATGCAGAGGCCATGGAGGGATGTTTCTTACTGGCTTGCTTCTCCTGCTTGCTCAGCTTGCTTTCTTATAGAACGCAGGACTACCAGCCCAGGAATGGCACCACCCAGTGGGCCCTCCACCCTTGATCACTAATGGAGAAAATGCCTTACAGCTGGATCTCATAGAGGCATTTCCTCAAGGGAGGCTCCTTTCTCTGGGATAACACCAGCTTGTGTCAAGTGGACACACAAGACCAGCCAGTACGGCCACCAACCAGGCAGTATACATGAGCTGGTCTGAGGCCCCCAACACATATACAGCAGAGGCTTGCCTGGCCTGGCCTCAGCGAGAGAAGCCGCACCTAACCCTCAAGAGACTTGAGACCCCAGGGAATGGGGAGGCCTGGTGGGGTGAAGGTGGTATGGGAACATCCTCTTGGAGACAGAGGGGAGGAGGAACTGTGGGATGGGGGATAATGACTGGACTATAAAAAAAGAGTAAAGATGATTTTTTTAAAAAATCTGTTTTTGCTGGGAATGATCTGCATGCCTTTAATCTCTGCATGCCTTTAATCCCAGCATTCAGGAGGCAGAGGCAGGTATATCTCTGTGACTTCAAGGCCAGCCTGGTGTACATAATGAGTTCCAACCCAGCATGGCCTACATAGTGAGACTCTGTCACAAAAACAATCAATCAAACAAACAACAACAACAACAACAATAATAATAATAATACATTGCTTTTGATTTTAATGGAAAATAAATTTCTGTTGCATGTGTCTGTCAACATCTGAGACAACTGCCTACGTATCTAATGATAGTCTAAGGTCAGGCTCTTAGAAAATTTGACTAGCCTTACTATTTGCTACACTTATATATTTAATGTGTGTGTGTGTGTGTGTGTATGTGTGTGTGTACGTGTGTCATGGCACATGTCATAGGACAGTTTTCAAGAGTCAATTCCCTCCTTCAAGGTTCTGGGATTGAACACAGGTTATCAAGGTTGGCAGCAGACACCTTTACCTGCTTTGCCATCTCCTGGCCCCTCCTTTGCTATTCTGAGGACCGATTCTCCTCAGGCTAAATTCTCCTGCTTCATTCAAGGCCAACAAGGCACATGTGCAGAAGCTGCTGGCCAAGATGAGTGTTGAGAGCCAACAGCTGACATCTCTAGTGCAAGGATCTTCAATCTGGTGAAGGTCAGTAGCAGCTCCTATTTGTTAAGTGTTGAGTATTGGTGACAGTTAAGACCTTGATGGGGTAAGATCATCCAAAGAGGATGCTGATGGCCAAGGACCAAAGGTCAACTAAGGAATCTTGACATATATTAGACAGCTGTGGGACAGAGAAGAAGATCAAAAGAATTCAAAGAACATGGTGCTGTGTGTCACAGGAGAGGTTTGAGGAAAATCAAATAGTGGATGATGTAGTGGAGTGTTTTACAAAGGGAGCTCTGAAGGAGAGTCAAAGCACTTGGCAACCGAAAGGTCACTATTGATTGACCTTACTAACAGCAGAGCCAATGGTGTGGTAGGCTGAGAGGCCAAAATGGAAAGCATACAATGAATGAGGAAAGAAGTAAAAATGCCAGCCTCCATCATATGATCCTGCCAAGAGTTTGATTAAAGAGGATGGAGAAATTGCTCAGAGGTTAAGTGCACCTAGCTCTGCCCGAGGACCCACGATCGGTTCCCAGCATGCACATAGGGCAGCTTACAACGTATGGTAACTCCAGCTCCAGGGGATCTGATGCTCTCTTCTGGACTCCATGGGCACTGCACACATGGACACACATGGATGCGCATTCACTCATATACATAAGTGAAAAATAAGTAAACAAGTCTAAAGTTTAAAAGTCTGGCGGTGCTGGAGAGACAGCACAAAGGATAAGAGCACTTGCTGCTCTTGCAGAGGACCTGGATTCTGTTCCATGTACCAACATGGCAGCTCACAAATATTCCAGTTCCAGACCCAGGGGATCTAACTCCTTCTTCTGACTTCTGCAAGCATCAAGCATGCGCATGGTACACATACATATACTCAGGAAGACACTCAGATGCATACCATGTTCTCCTCTAAGTCACATACCAAATAGGACAATCATCTATCAGTGTTCTGTGGGTTGGGAACTTCTCACTGAGTAGGAAAGCAAATCTTCTCATGCACCAGGAAATTTACACAGCTGAGAAACCCCATAATTATGATAACTCTTTATCTTTTTAATTTATTTTTTATTTTATGTACATTGGTGTTTTGCCTACACATATGTCTGTAAGAGGGTGTCAGACCCTCTGGAACTGGAGTTCCAGACAGTTGTGAGCTGCCATGTGGGTGCTGGGAATTGAACCCAGGTCCTTTGGAAGAGCAATCCATGCTCTTAACCACTGAGCCATTTCTCCAGCCCCCATAACTGTTTCTTTCAGAACTTCATATTGACTGGTAAGACCACATGGAAGAGGTCAATAAATGTGATTGCTATGATAAAAATTTTTAAAACATAGCAGATATGAGCACACCATGGAGAAGTCCTATTAAGGCTGAATGGGACAAAGCCTTCTCCTGGACCCCACCTCAAATCCTTAAGAGAGTTCACACTGGTGAGAAGCCCCATATCTGGGGTGAAAGGTCCCAGGGGTCTAGCTCTTGGAATGTTGACCCTTTGACATGAGAGACAGCCTTTAGTTATAGTTCCAGAGAAACCACCCCCAGGAGAGGACTCGGTGGAGAGTGTGGGAGAGCCTTCATGCATCTCTCCAGCATCTGCACGAGTCACAGGTGTTCTGGCTTCGAGGAAACCTACAGCAGGAGCTCCAGCCTTTGCATCCAACTGGAAAGCACACACCAAAGAGAGAAACATCTCAAAACATTAGCTGTATAAGCTGTTCTGCTAAGAGTTAAAAATCTTAAAACCATTTGTGCCCGCCATCTGCCTGACCTCAGGCACCTTTTCAGCCTCTCCAGCAGAGCTTACTCTCTAAAGAGACTTGGGTGAGGCTGGGTTTCCATTCATCAATTCAGGTCAAGTCTGTCCCACAACTTGATTCTGAGTATAGAACCCCTCGGTGTGCAGGCCCAAGATGGGACATCAGGTCCCAGCTACAGGTATGGTATTTTCTGGAATTCTGGCACCAGGATGCAGTACTTGAAACACCACTCAAAGTCCCCGAGCTGTGCTCAGCCTTTGAGCCGTTCGTCTGTGTGTTGCAGAAGGTGGGGATACAAGGATCCTCTCTCCAGGGATACTAGCTCCCACTTCAAGCCTCTTCCTCCCTCCCACTCATGTTCAGCTATTTCTCCAACCCCAGGATTGCTTTTGTTTTTCTTTTTTTCTCCTTGTTAAAAGCTCATGATGTAATCACTAGAAAATAAATCCTTAGAGATGCAATGACTAGCAGAGCCTACAAACTAAAGACAATTTCCGGGGCACATGTGACTGTCAGTGACTTCAAGGTCAGCTGACTGAGTAGATAATTCTGATTCCTCCAAAATAAGAGATGGCGTTTAGTGCTGTCTAGGAAGACGTGAGAATTATGAGTACTCTGAGGACATGGTAAAGGGGAGTCAGTGATGACAGGACATAAGGAATGCTATGGCTGAGTTGAATCAATAACCAATTCCCAGACTTTCAGCTGTCTTTAGCATCTATGTTTCTAGATGGATTCCTTTTTCATGCTGCTGCTGCAGAACACAACTAATGCCTTTGAAGCAACTAATTTAATGTTAAGCTTTGAGGTCCACAATTGTTATCCTCAGAAAATATCGCTTGACTTACAGTTTGTCCAAATCAGTTTAACACCAATGGGGAGGAGGGACTTCTGAGTGTTTCTACCAGCTGAGGGGAGAAAGGCAGAGAGAGTCAGTAGGAGGTGTCGGAGAAGAATGACAAATGAAACATTCTGGGAGAGATGTGAAGAGACAGGCTCAAGGGTATGGGGGGAGGGCTCAATTTTTATGGTGTGTATGTGTGGTGTGTGTGTGTGTGTGTGTGTGTATGTGTGTCGGTGTGTGTGTGTGTGTCGGTGTGTGTGTGTGTCGGTGTGTGTGTGTGTGTCGGTCGGTGTGTGTGTGTATGTGTGTGTGGGTGTGTGTGTGGGTGTGTGGGTGTGTGTCGGTGTGTGTGTCGGTGTGTGTGTGTGTGTCGGTGTGTGTGTGTGGGTGTGGGTGTGTGT
>JADRCH010000209.1:717759-781493 GCA_019843965.1 Rhynchomys soricoides | reverse complement strand
GTGTGTGGGTGTGGGTGTGGGGGTGTGGGTGTGGGGGGGTGTGTTGGGGTGTGTGTGTGTTGGAAACAGTTTCATATAAGTATATAAAGTATTTCTTTTTACTGATTCTGGCTGTGCTATACTCCAACGGGCAGACACAGATTACATAATTGAGGGTGCACTTACACTATGTGACTTCTGCAAGATAAGTTCCTGGAATTGGAGTAATTGTTTTGAAGGGCATTATATAAAGAAAAAAATCCAACATGTATTCTGACAAGCAGAATACCGAGGCAATTTAAAGCTAAGAGCTGCAGGGCTGGGAATGGAGCTCAGAAGAGGAGTACTTGATTATCTTTTGTAAGGTCCAAGGTCCCAAGTTCAATACCCAGTGCCAAAAGACAGACAAAAATGAAATGTGGAAGGAAGGAAAGAGGGAGGGGAGTGAGGAAGGAGGAAGGGAGGAAGGGAAGAAGGGTAAGCTAGGAGCTTTATATCATTGATTCCAGCGGCATCATTAGCTAGTGCATGGTCTTTGTTAAGGTTTGTTGTCTCCATTTGTAATGAGGGACATATGGTAGCTAGAACCTCCCCTACAGCCTTGTTAGGATTAAATGACATAATGCACATGATCTGTAGAAAATGTTCAACAACTTATTCTGTCAAATTGTTAGACTGGACTGGTATTAGGAAAGGGTCTAACCTCTTTCCTTACTCTTAGGATCAAATGAAAGTAAATGACATCAGGGACGTTGAGGGAGATGGCTTTAATACTCTCCGTTTCCTTAAGTAAAAGATTGCAATCTACACAGAAAAACCCTGTCTCAAAAAACCAAAAAGAAAACGAAGAAGAAGAAGAAGAAGAAGAAGAAGAAGAAGAAGAAGAAGAAGAAGCAGCTCCTCTGTATTTTTGTGTTTAAGATACTAGTTAGGTATTTTATATGCTTTTTAACTAGTATTTTATTATATTATATGCACGAGTGTTTTACCTGCATGCATGTATGCTTACCATGTGTGTGTGTGGTGCTTTCAGGGGCCAGAAGGTGGCACTGGATCCTGGAACCAGAGTTATAGAAAGTCTTGAGCTGCCATGTCGGTGCTGGGATTCAAACCTGGGTCCTCTGGAAGAGCAGCCAGCCATCTTAACTGCTGAGCCATCTCCCTAACCCTTAGTTAAAGTATTTTTAAATGATGCATTTTATATTTATATATAGTAACATAAAATGATTTCTTTCCAGAAAATATTAAATATAGCCCACTCAAGAGTATGTACCTAGAAAGTGACCAAGCTAGATTTGAACAGAGACCTGAAATAGCTCTTGAGCTGATGTTCTTCATACCTGAACAGCCACAAAAACCTAGGACTTCTGGGTTCTTATCATCACTGTCTTGTGTGACCTTATGCAGACTAACCCTTGAAGATCTCTTTCTCCTCTACTATTAGATTATAAGACTGAAGTCTCTTTGACAGCTTTGGCTAGCTGCAACCTGATGACATTAATTATTAACTGTGCAGCACTTTGGACATTACAGCACACAGACTCTGAAGCCTTGATCTCATTCTGATAGCATTTGCCGCGGGGATGATCCATCCTGTAAAAGCCCCAGGGAAATGACCAACTCTTGGCTCCTTAAGCAGCTCCTCCTCCAAGAGTTCGTCCTTAATCTGAGCCAACCCCTGTGGAGGCCAAATTCCCTCCCTTTTCCCTTTTCTGGGTGAAAACTCAGGCTTGGATCCATTCCAGGATAAACTTCTTCAGGCCAAGAGATAACACCACTTCAAGGTGACAATCAGAAACTCCTTTTAAAAGTCCTCCTCCTTTGCAGAAGTTGCTTCAGCTTCTTCACTCCACAGCTGGCCATCTGTCTACACCTAGCTGCCATGTGGGAGCTAATGGGTCTCTTGCTGCTTATCTTGGCCTATTTCCTTTGGTCCAAGTCAAAGACACCTGATGCCAAGTTCCCCAGGAGCCTTCCATTCCTGCCCCTGGTGGGCAGTCTGCCGTTTCTCCCCAGACGTGGCCATATGCACATCAACTTCTTCAAGCTGCAGGAAGAGTATGGTCCCATCTATTCTCTTCGTCTGGGTACCAAGACTACTGTGATCATCGGTCACTATCAGCTGGCCAGGGAAATGCTCATCAAGAAGGGAAAAGAATTCTCTGGTCGGCCCCAGATGGTAAGCAGTGCCAACCCTCCTCTTCCTCAGACCCTGGGTTTGTACAGTTCTTAGTTCTTTCAAAATCAGACTCATGGGACCACTCCTTAAGACCCTACCGAACCTCTAAACTGGAAAAGAGGAATTAAAGGGAAACCTGTTGAATGGCCTGTCCAGCAAGATGGTGCAGGGACCTGCAGAGCTGAGAAGCCTGCAAGCCACTCATGTTCCTCTTTATGATACGATAATCATTCTAGAGCATGCAGGCAAAGCCCTTAGCCCAGACCCAGAGCTAAAGTTCTCCATAAGTGTGACTATGTTGGGAAATAGGTCAGTGACTGCATCCTTCACCAGATGATCTTGGAGAAGCATCTGGCCTCGTGAAGGGCTAAGACTGTAGTTCTTCGTATCATATGGCCTCAGTCATAGATATCTGGGGGATGTTACAGGGAGAAAGGGGACAGGGGACAGGGGATAGGGGACAGGGACATATGTAGTATCTCAGGCGTCCGACCTCATCGTACTGACTGTTGAGTAGCCATCCTACAAACACCACCCTGTGGCAAGCGTTCCCTTGAGCTCCCCAATAGAAGACAACCAGCCTCAGCTTTGAACAGGTCAAAACAGATTCATTTTCCGTGGGCTAGTCAGCCAGAGTGCCTGCCCAACTACCAGGCTCTCCCAGATTTCGGGTTTCTCTCAGAAGCAAAGGAATAAACTGAGCCAGGTGATGGTGATACATGCCTTTAACACCAGCACCTGGAAGGCAGAGGCAGACAAATCTGTGGGTTTGAGGCCAGCTTGGACTACAGAGTGAGTTCCTGGATAGCCAATGCTATACGGGAAGACCCTGTCTCCAAAAAACAAACAAAAACCAGAAAAAATGGAGAGAGAGAGAGAGAGAGAGAGAGAACCTCCCCCCAAGAATAAAAGAGACTAGTCAGGTGGGTTTTGGGGGAGACAGGGATGTAGGAGGGAGACTTTAGATCTTTGTGCTTTTGTAGGCAGCATCTTTTAGAGATGATCGTTCAAGCTTAAGTTCAACCTGGGAGGATAGAACATCTGCTGTCTCCAAATGAGGGTCTGAGGCTGGGTGCACAGGCCAGCAGCGGAAAAGATTCTGTGGCTTTAACTGCCTGGGGGTAGGGGCAAAAATAGAGATGTCTTGGAAGTCTCTGGGTCTCCTTGTCCCTAGGACAGGCCCATCCAACCTATAGCTGACTCTCCAGGTCAAAACTGAAGTAGAGAGGCCCAGAGGGCACCCTACTAATGACCTGAACCCTGGGGCTCTTGCATTCAAATCCAGGGTTCTTTCTGTCTCCTCACTATACTGCCTTTCATAGAACTTTAGTGAGGACTTTAGGGGGTCCTACTAAGTAAAAGAGGCACTGGGATCTCACAGCACTTCTCGGACCACAGATAGAGGGAGACGCCTGAGAGCTCCAGGAGTTTGCCTAATAATGCCTACAGCCTTGACTGCTCTCCAAAGGTGACTCTAGGCCTCTTGTCGAACCAAGGAAAAGGCATCGCCTTTGCTGATGCTGGTAGCTCCTGGCAGCTGCACCGGAAGCTGGCGTTCAGCACCTTTTCGCTGTTCAGGGATAACCAGAAACTGGAGAAGATAAGTGAGTGAAAGGTTAACCCCAGGGCTAGGGGGCTGGGGAAAGGAGGCTGGGTGGCTGGGTGCAGCCATTTCTTAGCGGCTGCTGCCATCAAGTGGCCATCGGCTCCCTATGCCTATCCCTGGATAAGACCCTGGTGAGAGGTGACAGGGTTGATTGATCCCTCCACTTCACTTTTCCTCTCTTGTCAGTATTGCAGGAAGCCAACTCACTGTGTGACTTGATACTTACACACAACGAGGAGTCCATAGATCTATCTATGCCTATCTTCATGTCAATAATCAACATCATCTGTGCCATCTGCTTCAACATCTCTTATGAGAAAAAGGATCCGAAACTGGTCACCACCATAAAGACCTTTTCAGAGGGTATCGTGGATACCCTGGGCCAAGAAAATCTGGTGGACGTATTCCCGTGGTTGATGGTGAGAATAAAGTCACACCTCCACTTGCAGACCCCACTGGGACAGTGTGCCCAGTACTTTAAGTTTCCATGACCATCTTTCTCTTCCAACTCTTCCTACAGTCATCTGCTCTCCCTCATATGACTGCAGACACTTTGTCAGCATTTTTACCCTTGAGGCAGACTCTCACATAGCTCACACTGGCCTTGAGTAGCCTATGTAACTGAGAATGACTCTGAAATTTTGATCCTCCTGCTTCCAAGCCCAAGTGCTAGGACTACAAACATGTACTATGGCGCCTTGCTGGGTCTCTTTTTTATGTCCTGTATTTTAATACTCGTGGCTACTATATTCCAGGTTTCATTTGCCAGCAGTAAGCACCCTAAAAGTGTTAACCACTGGCTTCCCCCTGGAGGTATGGTCAATTATTCTCCCAGTGCTGATGAGAGATAGACACAGGCTTAACCCACTTGAGGAACTTGTCCAGGTCCTCAGTCTCAAGTCTGACTTGTGGTAAGGGAGGGCACAAGGCTGTCAGGGCCTGATGTTGAACTGAATTGAGGACATGAGGGCTCAACCCTGTCCTCTGTTGCTTCAAATTGCCTTTCCTGTCCCCAGTAACCTCATTCTGCTATCTTCTTGCCTTCCTTCATAAAGGTCCTGACTGGTGTGGGGACTTTCTTAAACAGAAAGCTAAAGTCTGCCTCCCAGGAAGGATTCTCCTAACTGCATAGATGGATTTGACATTTCCTTCTATTTCCAGATTTTTCCCAATAAAACCTTGAAAATGATAAAGTGGTATGTTAAAATGCGAGAAGAAACGCTGACTGGAATGTTTGAAAAATGCAAAGTAAGTCACCGCACAGAGGCGACTATGAAGTTGGAGGTGTCTTGAGAGCAAGACTGGGGTGTATTTTGAACACTGTGAGATCCCCAGAGCCTGGCAGGGAGCTGGCACATAATGGACAATGCTAGAAACAGACCTATTAATCAACGGGAGACGGGATGTGAGGAAGTGAAATGGTTCTTAGAAGGGCACAGAAGAAGGCCCAGGGCTATCCCCTACCTCTGCCTCCTCACAGGTCCTGCCCAGCCCCTCTCTACTCTCAAGCACAAGGAGCCTTGCTGTGTCTCTGGTGTAGGGGATGTTGGAGGTGAGGCTCCCTCCTCATCCTCCTCTCTCACTGTCTCTCACCCCAGGAGAAATTCAACAATGAATCTATCTCCAGCCTGACAGACATTCTGATTCAAGCCCAGATGAATACAGACAATAATAACACCAGTGAAGGCCAGGACCCAGATATGTTTTCAGATAAGCATATCCTCTCCACAGTGGGAGACATCTTTGGGGCAGGCCTAGAGACAACTGCCTCTGTGCTGAAGTGGATCCTGGCTTTCCTGGTGCACAATCCTGAGGTGAGTATCTCCCCAACTCTTGTCTTCCTATAGAATCCAACCAGCCCCATTGGAGGGGTGGGCAATGCCTGGAGCCTTCTGTACAGATAACCAGAGCCCACTCTGCCTCTCACATAAGCAGTGGATGACTCTGGCTCTGGGTTAAAGTTGACCTATCTTCTAGAAAGAAAGCCTAGGCTACAGAGCCATCACTGAATAGAATCATTCCAGGCTGTTCTGGGTATGACCACTGGGCTCTGCTAAGCCCATGTCTCTCTTAGATTTGAACAACCTGGTCCTATGACCTTGTTCTGGCCCTCAGGTGAAGAAGAAGATCCAAAATGAGATTGACCAGTTTATAGGATTCAGTCGAACACCAACTTTCAATGACAGGACTCACCTCCTCATGCTGGAGGCCACTATCCGAGAAGTGCTTCGTATCAGGCCGGTGGCCCCCATGCTCTTTCCTCACAAGGCTAATGTTGACTCCAGGTATGCCTTTCTCTCCAAGATACTCAGCCTAGGACCAGTCACTAGCTAGCACATTTTGTTCCTCAGGCACGTTTCATCTTGCCTTAGTTGCTGATCAACCTAGAATTAAAGAGAGACTACTACTGTCAATCACCCTGCACTAGTCACTCTATCCACCTCCACTGATATCCAGTGACTGAGTTCCATAGACATCTGGCTTCCCTTCAAACTTCCTGCTACTTTGGAGACACAACAGGTCTGGGCTAAAGGACAGGGTGATCAATGTTCCAATTTCATCAGACAGTGAATGTTCTCTATCTATCTATCTATCTATCTATCTATCTATCTATCTATCTATCTCACACACAATCACACACACCAGCTTCTGAGACAGACACCCATGTGCTGACTAGCACAAAATGTCCACACACATAGGGTTGATAGGCAATGGATAAGGCTGGATCTAGATGCAATCCTGGCAGAAGCCAGAAGCTGAGGGAAAGGAATGATGGAGAATGGGGGTGTATTCTTCACCCCCAAGTGGAGATGTGGGGCTGAGAAGAAAGGGGAAGCCCATCTTTCTTTTTCTTCTCCTCATCTGGGTTAGCATTGGAGAGTTTACCATCCCCAAGGACACACATGTGATCATCAATCTCTGGGCACTGCATCACGATAAGAATGAATGGGACCAGCCAGATCGGTTCATGCCTGGTGAGTCCTCATCCGTCCATACTGGCCCCTGGGCCACACAGCCAGCCTGGATTCAGCTGTTGAGGGACAGCACTCCTTCCTGCCCACTAAGCTTGCTACTAGAAACCTCTTGGCTGCCTCCTCATAGGCCTGTTGCCACTCCCATCCTAGTGGAGATTGCCCTAGACTCTTCACAGGCGGGGGTTCTCTCTTCAAATAACTTCTGTGGGAAGTCTGCAGGCATCTGTCTACCAAGAGACCTCTTCTCTTGGATGGTGGCATTTTCTTTGGGGGGACTCCTCTTCCTCCCTTGCCATCCCTTCCTGAATATTTATTTCCTCGTGCCATAAAAGCAGGTCGAGGTTCCCTGGGCAGAAGCTCGGCTCCTGGCTGATGCTTCTCTTTGTCCCCAGAGCGCTTCTTAGATCCAACAGGAAGCCATCTCATTACACCCACACCAAGTTACTTGCCCTTCGGAGCTGGTCCCCGATCCTGCATTGGAGAGGCTCTGGCCCGTCAAGAGCTCTTTATCTTCATGGCCTCGTTGCTGCAGAGGTTTGACTTGGATGTCTCAGATGATAAACAACTACCTTGCCTGAAGGGTAACCCCAAGGTGATCTTTCTGATCGAACCTTTCAAAGTGAAGATCACAGTGCGCCAGGCATGGAAGGATGCACAGGCTGCAGTTAGCACCTAGAGGCCACAACTACCGTCCCTGATCCCATGCCTTGACGCCCACAGCACAATCTTAGAGGTGCTAGTCTCAGTGCCTCCAACGATCCTCCTCCCTCCTATCCCATTTTCTAGTTGCCAGCAATGGAGGGTGATACACATATAGATTTTCCAATAAACATCTCTGAGCTGCCAAAAAGTACTATTTATTTTGTGTGGTAGAGAAAGACGTGTGTGTGTGTGTATGTTTCATGTGCATGTGAGTGCAGGCATATACATGTTATGGCATGCATGTGGCACCATCTTGTTTGGGGCAGGATATCTTCCGCTGTTCACTACTCTGTGGGTAACGCTACTTCAGGTGAATTTTCCTACCTCCGATCTCTTGGTGGGGGTATGCTATGATTACAGACACTTATGCTACTGTTTCTGGCTTTTATGTGGGATCTGGAGATTCAAACTCAAGTCACCAAGTTTTGTAAGTACATTGATTCATCTCTCCAGCTGGAATCCAGTATCATTAAACCTTGCCAGTGATCAGCCTACACATGAAATTCCAAACATCCTTGGACAGACTGACCTTTGATTTTTTTAGCCTCAAAAGGGTTCAGATCCCCAGATTTCTAGTGCCAGCCAGGCCAGCATCAAATGGTCCACAGTTAGGTCCTTCCCCTCTGATAAGATGGAACACTCTGTCGGGTCACAGGGCAAGACGAAGACCCTGCCTGGCTAAGTTTCCAAAGGGAAGTTGAGGGAACTCCAACAAAGAGTCCAAGAGTCAAATCACAGTGCCATGTTCTTCTTTAAAGGAGCTTTAAACCAGCAGTAGTGGGCTCTCACCTATTCTGCCCCCAAATCCCTCTTGCTCTTCAAGAATCAGTGACCCTGGACCTTGCTCCACAGCCCAGAGAAGAGTATGTGGGGATGTGTGGCTGACATTCACAAGAGGCTTGAGGGACATGTTGAGACCACATCAAGCTGAAGAGAAAGGTTAAACTAGAGAGCACCCCTTCCCTCTCCCAGCTCTCGCGGAGCTGGCTGCTGAGAGCGAGCCAAATTTCACTCAGGTCAAGGTAGAGGGAGCAGGGTTGGATGGAGGAAAAGTCAAGTACTTAGCATCTGCTCAGAATGTGAAAGACATTTTATGAGCTAGCGATGATCAGATAAATAAGCAGAAAGTCTATGTTTTCCATAATGATAGAAGGGGAGTTTAACCCAACCAGAGGAAACTGATGACCATCAACCATCAAAGGGGCAGTGTGAGAACAGGGTGGGAAGGATTTTTCAAAGCACACAGCCACACAGCAAAAGGGCTGAGTCCAGACACTAAGAATCAGGGACACAGAGGGTCAGCATGCTCTCCCATCCGTCTGCAGGGATCATGCAGGGGCTTGATCATTTGGGGATGATTGGTCATGGAGAGTTTCATTTTGAAAACCTGTGTCCTTTGAGAAAATAATCCCATGAGCTCTGATTGCTGCCCAAACTTGTACCTGCCTGGAATGGTAGACTATTACCCACGGACCTAAATTGCCAAATCTCCAGGGTTCCCTCCAAGACTTATCTCAGACTCCTGTAATGGAGTTCTTCCCTTTGGCTTTCAGACATTGAAATGATGGCTCCAAAGAAATTCATATTTCCCTGGAGAAATTTCTCAGGCTGGGAGAAGGTAGGGGATGGATGGAGCCTGGTACCAGCCAGAGGAGGAACTTCTCAGGAGATTTCACACACTTCTGACCTGTCTACCACCTGGCAGGAGGGACTGAAACCAAGGCCATGAAAGTAGGGAGAACTTGGCCAGAACGACTTTGTCATGCAGAGCTCTTGCTTCCTATTTAAAGCTAAACCTTGTGGGCTGAGAGATGGCTAGCGGTTAGGAACACTGACTACTCTTCCAGAGGTCCTGAGTTCAATTCCTAACAACCACATGGTGGCTCACAATCATCTGTAATGGGATCCAATGCTCTCTTCTAGTGTGTCTGAAGATAACTACAGCATACTCATATACATAACATAAATAAATAATAACATAAAATAAAGAAATAACAATATAACATTAAATAAATAAATCTAAACCTCAGGACCCCAAAGATGGACTTGACGGGAAGGGTTCACAGGATCTCTTTGTTGCTCATAGTGGAATAATCTCTTTTTTCTGCTTTGCACGATTTCTGGTCTATTTAAGTTGCCAGTTGAAGACAGGTGACTGAGCCTGGCTTCTTAGAGTTGCCAGGGCTCAGCGTTTTGTCCTAACAGCTAATAACTCAAGGACATGGTTCTCTTCTCAGAGTGCAAGCCTGAGCCTTCTCATTTTCTTGCTTATTAGCACACAACAAAGAGGTTACATGCACAAGAGGATGCTATCAAATGCCTTGAATCGCCAAACTAGGAGTCTTAGGCCCACATCTTAGGTCCAGTGCTGACCATCAGGAAGCATGTGGAAAGAAGCACACTTTTAGTTTCTTGTCTGTCTGTTTTGAGAGTCTCCTGTAACACAGGCTGTCCTCAGATTCTCTATATAGCCGATGCTGCTGGAATTACAGACATGCACCACCATGTCTGCCTTTCTTTTCTGCCTTCAGTGCTGGGTATCAGACCCAGGGCTTCATGTATGCTAGGTATGTGTTCTACCACTGTGCTACACCCTCAGCCCCTCCGTACTTTTGCTCTTCAGTCTGCTCTTAATCAGCAGGGCTATGGTAAATCAATGTTTAAGACTACATTGGAAGCCGGGCAGTGGTGGCGCATGCCTTTAATCCCAGCACTTGGGAGGCAGAGACAGGCGGAGTTCTGAGTTCAAGGCCAGCCTGGTCTACAGAGTGAGTTCCAGGACAGCCAGGGCTATACAGAGAAACCCTGTCTCGAAAAACCAGAAAAAAAAAAAAAAAAGACTACATTGGAAGCAGCATCCAATTTTTAGTGTTTGCCAATGTGACCTCTCTGAACTATTGGAGGAAATAGCTCAGTCACATTACACTTCTTATTCTTGCATGGGGGAAGGCATCGTGAAGAAACACATCACTGGGTAGCTTCCTCATGTGTAAACATCAGTGTATTTGTACAGCCTAATAGGTGGGATAGCCTATGGCACAGCACGCCTACATGCTATTTAGCATGCTGCCTCACTGAACACTACAGTAATTGCAATGTGGTGGCCATTTGTCTATCCAAAAGGGTTTGCTCTCATGTTCCCACTACCACACACACGTGGGAAATGACAGCCACAGTGTCACTAGGAGACAGGAGGTTTTCATCTCTACTATAATCTCTGCTGTGTATGTTGTCTGTCATTGAGAGAAATGTTATTATGGGTGTATGACTGCAAATAGTAAATGCCCTGTGTATGTTCAGGGCCATTGATAATATTAACATGAAATACCAGGAAACGATCCACTTTGCATATCCATTACCTGTCCTCAACTAACCTTCAGTAGTGGTTTAGGTTTGGTTTTTCGTTGTTGTTGGTTTTTTGTTTTTTTTTTTTTAAATTATTGGCTGTTTAATAAGCAGCTCATAAAATATTTGAACCTTTAATAGTAATTAATCTTGTGAGCTAAACCAGTTACTACTCCCACTACCCGCTCCCTGTCCTGGTTCCTATCCTTCAGAAAAACAGCTCCCACAGGGCCCTTTGTAGGGGGAGGTGTCTTCCCGGAGAGGATGTGTGTAGTATGCAAGCCCATGTTTCCTAGGGCCCCTAATGGCTATGAAACCCAAAGTGCTGTTCTCTGCAGACACAGATAGGTGTCCACCTATGGATGGCAGGGGACCAGTCAGAGACAGCAGAGTGGGGGACATTGGGTGAGGAAGACTGGGAATACTCAGGTGATAGTCTCTGGTCTCCCAGCCCAAGTCCAGCATCCCATTCCTACTGCAGATTTCCTGATCCGCCATGTCCTCATATGTAAAGAAGGGTCACTCCACAAAAGCTGCCCAAAGGCCTGGGTGGGGATAAAACAAGAAGGCCCGGGAGGGTAGCAAAGGCCCTCATATGTGACAAGGCCAGCCCATGGAGACAAATTTGGTGTTTTGTTCAGAGACCAAGTAACCACAGACAACTTACTTGGCCTCCGTGTAACTCAGATTTCGCATCTGTCATATATACAGGTGGACTGGGGAGCTGAGGTGTATGTAGAGTGAGTCTCCTCAACGTTACCCTGTTTGAGTGTGAACTTATATAACATGTTTGGTTCCTCAACAAACATTGGCATTATTGATACTTCATTAAAAAAAAAGATTTAAGTCTTTCCCTGAGGGTTTTACACAGACTTCTCAGAAGTAGGCTGGGTTGGGAGGTTTGTCAGGGAGTCTTCCTAAATCCACCTGCACATAAGGGCCAGGCAGTGCTGATAGCTAAAAAGTAGGCAGAAAGAACAAGGACAGACAGACTCCCATGGCTCCCACACCGATGTTCTGTAACATTTTCTAGTGGGAGTAATGAGCTTAGAGAGAGGAGGTATTTCCAACCAAACAAAATGTGCATACCCCCACGAATACTGACATTTCTATTCTTACCTTCTCAGGAGGAACATACACACAGCTTTAACTCCTGAGATTCTGACCATTTCCAAGAGTCATACCCCACTGTGGAAGCTAACTTTTGTTGTGAGTTTGTTTTGTTTAGTCTTGTTTTCCGAGAGACAGGGTTTCTCTGTGTAGCCCTGGTTGTCCTGGAACTCACTCTGTAGACCAGGCTGGCCTCGAACTCACAGCAATCCACAGAATGTTGGGGTAAGAGGTGTGTACCACCGCCACCCAGCTGTTCCGGGGTTTTTATCATTAGTCTCACTGTGTATCCTCAGGTGGCCTAGAACTGTGTAGACCAGACTGACCTTGAGCTCACTGATAGCCACTTGCCTCTTGAGTGCTGGGACTAAACTTAGCCAAAGTGGGAGCTAATGTTGATCTGAAGACCTGGGGCAGGCATCCTTGAGGTAGGTTGGAGGGTGAGACGCCTGGATAGGTGGCTGAGGGAATGTCATTTGCCTCATGTTTCAGCAAGTTTTACACTCAACACACCCTTCTCTGGTCTCCTCTCACCTTTGGGAAGCCACCACTTCTTCATGTGGCTTCTGGCACATTTCAGCTCTTCACTGCCTGGCCTTCTGGTTAACTCAATAGCCCTTGGGATCAACAGGTCTGGCTTCAAATCCTGGCTCTGCTGTTTATCAGCTGTGTGACCTTGGACAGGTTAGTTCCTTCCAGAGTGTCTCCTGCTCCTGACCACTGACAGCAGGAACAGTTACAATCTTCAAGACTGTAACTTGTATGTTGGGAGAACGTACCCATGAAGATGCTTAAACAAGACTCGCCTCATGTCAACAGCCAATAAATAAAAGAACACAACTCCAGTGGTTTATTATCTACTTACCTTCCGATTTCATCAACTTCCCAGATGCAAAGACCTAGGTTTAAATGGCTTGCAGCTTAGCAGGAAGGAAACAGCAGCTATCTCAATGGAGTTACCTAGAAGTCGGGACATGGTCCTTTGACCCAGGATCAATGACAGGGACAAAGGTCATGCCTAGCTAACTAACTCTCCAACGTAATGGCGCTGACTGCAGGCTTAGGACAATACTTACAGCCAGCCCACTAACCAGGGAGCCTGCCCCAAGGTGAGCACTCCTCGGAAGCAGAAACAGTCTGTGGACAGCTACGCTGGGTAGCATCATGCTTTGCCACTTGTAATTGCCTTATGAGAAGCCGCAGTGGGCAAGGGCATCCTTCCTCAGCAAAGGCAGCAAGGTTGTCTTTCTTCAGGGTTCTGCAGTTCAGCATTTAAGACCTCACGTGTCTCCTGCAGTCTCCGAGCCTGGGCCACTCACATTTTATTTGCGTGCTGACTTCTCTACACAGGTGCATTTGGCCATCTTATCTCTAAGACTCAGAGAACAGGGTGTTTGGTTCTTGCTTATGTCACACTTCCTTAACTTCTGACGTATGCTGGGCACAAAACAGGCAATTTGGCGCATAGTGTGAATATCAAATTTTAAGGCAGAGTGTGGTGGCTCACTCCTGTAATCCCAGCATTAGAAGGCTGAAACAGGAGGATGACCATGAGCTAGGGCTAGGTATTAAGTTCCTAGAAAGTCTGGGCTAGAGTGAGACCCTATCTCAAAAGTACCTAAAATTGGCACTACAGAGATGTTCAGTGGTTTAGAACACTTGTTCTTGCAGAGGACCCAGCACACACATAGTGGCTCATGACTATCTGTAATTCCAATTCCAGATGATGCCCTCTTCTGGGCCTCGTGAGTATTGCATGCGTATGTTACACAGTCATACGCAAGCAAACATCCACACAAATAAAATAACATAAATAATAAAAATAAAAAATTTTAAAGCTCTAAAACCAATGCAGCTTTGGGGAACCTCAGGGGGAGGGAAACAAACTTGTCCCTGCTTCCCGGGGTCATTATTCAACGTATTTATGGAATGTCAGACAGTATTTGATAATAGAAATGGAATTTGAGGAAAATCCCTCAGGACCAAGTGCTGACTCACAGCAGCCTCCTGCTTACTGCTGGCCCCAGACCCTGTCCTTAAGTGATATTTGACACCACTTGGTCTTGGTAGGGAGAAGGCAGAGGTGCTTGAGGTTTGCAATCTGAAGTCTGAGAAGAGAGAAAAGGGACCGAGGAATGGCAGGACACTGCATAGAACACTTGAGACTGATTTTATTGGGGTTTCTCACAGTGGTTGGAGCCACTCTGTCTTCCGGACAATCACAGCACAGGATATCATCACCCAGACTACTCATGGCAGTCTGAGCAGCTGAATCTTATTGCTTAAAATACACATATTCACAATAACTGACAGATGGTGGTGGGTCTCACACAGGAATGTGTTAGCGGCTGCAAATCTGACCGTAGCACCAAGCCCTCTGCCTACCCCTCCTATCCGGAAACCCAACTCAGTCAAGTCTCCCTGGCCCTAACTCATTATTTTCTGTGCTCTCTCTGAGCATCAGGGTGGCCTAAAGCAGCAGGGGTCAGACTGTGGCTCGGTCATCATGGTGGGTGCTTCAGAAAAGCTAGTCAGCACTTAGGCCAGCTCCTCACTCTGCCAGGGGAAAGAAACTCGAGAGGGTCCCATCCCACCATCAGTTAACTAAAGAGGGGCTGGTTTTGGGAAATCCTACTCTCCTCTCAGACACGGCAGTGAGGTGTCTGGGATTTTAACAAGAAAGTAATTGGAAAGGTCCAGGAGGGCTGCAGCTTGGGCCCCTCTGACCGTGCACCAGCCCTCTCTCAGGACCTTGCTCGGTGAGTTGCACATACAGCACCAAGGTCTCCGCCTGAGACTCCTGGTGATCCTGGGCAGGCTGATGTCTAGGCATGCTTGTAACTTAAGACTCAATCGAGCTTCTGTCTGAAAGCAGCAGAGGGAGGGAGACTGGTTCCGAATGTTTCCACGTACAAGGAACAGAACGTAGGCCTCTGAGTGTCCATGGAGCAAAGTGCAAATCGCAGTGGTGAGCTGAGTAAGAAGCCCCCTCTTCCTGGAGGGCAATGTCACTGGCAAACACAGGCGATGCCATTGACAAGACTACTGAATACACCCGAGTACGGTCAGACTATTGTTCGGTAAACAGTAAATGTGTAAAATAAATTACCTTGACAGGGCCATATGTGCTCCAGGCATGTGGTTAATGTGAGCAGAATGGCCATTCAAAGTATCTTCACAGGAACACAGGGCTCGGGGCCACATACCACACATACCTCACACAGTACACGCGCGCGCACACAGGCACACACACACACAGTCACACGCCATCCAACATCACTGTGTAGACTTCACTTTTGTTCGACAAGGATTTTGGTTTGTGGCATCCAAATGCAGACACATGTTCACTTTATAGCCTTGCATCTGTTTGTGTGTTTACATATGGACTTGGTTTTTCTTCCTTTTTTTTTCCTTTCTCACGGTAGTGGCAGTGCCAAGTCTAAGCATCATCATTCAAGAGCAGGGGAGGAACCAAACTCTTTGCATGAGCAAGGCTGGGTGGGGAATGTTCCTCTCAGCGGCTTCTGTGCTCCTTTTTCCTGACAAAGCATGACTACATCTCCAGAGCCAGATGACAGTAACCAGGCCCCGAGGTCTGCTGGAGGCGACTATCACCTCCTACCCAGGTGACTCTTTACACAGGAAAGTTAGTCATGCTTCTCCAACAGGCTAGGGGCAGAGCAGCCATGACAACCACAGGTAACCAAGGTGTTCCTTCTAAGTGGTCAGTTTAAAACAAACAAGTACATAACAACAGACTTAGTCAAACGCAACAGGAGATTGTGTGTGAGAGCCAGGCTACGAGGCTGCCTTACCCTAACACACAGCTTCCTCACTCAGTCCCTCTGCTTACAGAGGACAGGGAGACAGAGACTGCAGACTGTGTTCAGGTCTCCACTCACAGAAGGCCCAAGGCCTGTTCAGACTCTCTCCTCCTGGCCCAACAGTAGTCAGACTCTTGGGAACTCAGCCTAGGGAGGAGCAGCAGAATTCCCTTGTCCAGAAGAGAGTTCCTGCCTGCCCACCAATCTGGTTCTTGTTTCCAGCTAACCTTTGTTACTTGTTTTTAAAGGAAAACACAGAGAACACAATATAATCTTCTACATCTGAACCAGGCTGAAGCTGGCCAAAGCCTGCTGGGAAGGGTCCCCTCTACAATGCCCAGATGTATCCTTTCCACCTGGGAAAGTCCTGTACACTAGCTCTCACCCTCCCACAGGATTAGACCAGTGCCAGCTCTGCAACCACTGGCAGCCACAGGTGATAATCCCCAGGCCCCTGAGGGTTTCCTTCTTCACTCAGGGCCAAGATAAACGGCCTCTCCCAAACTGAGACACAGTTCTCTTGAGAATCCACTCTGTCACTGAGAACCATCTTAGGGCACAGTCCAGCCCCAGCCCTCGGGGGCTTTCCAAACATATTTCTCAGCCAAGCAGGTAGGCGAGACACAGCGCTGCAAAGGGGGGGTGCGGAATGAGTCACAGAAACCAGCTTCCCTGTCTTCTAGAACACTGTGCTTTTGCGGGGAGAGGAGGCATCCACACCCTGAATTTGTACCTGGAGATGTGTGGGCGAGGTGGGACAGGAGGGTAAAAAAAATAAAAGGACAAAGTGGCCAGACCACTTCTGCAAGTCACTTAATGCTTCTCTCATGGGTGCCCCCGACCCTAGTTGTTGTCAAGCTCTTGGGTGCAGGCAGGGCCTGTTCTAGCTGGGGGGGCTGCTGTGCTGGGAATTTGGGGAGTCCTGTTCATTGATGGTGTTTAGCAGCAGGCACGCAGGCGGCCGTGGCAGGTGGGGGTGCCCATGCTCCCGAGCCTGCCCCTCAGAGGACAGGCAGAGCCCTTCCTCTTCGTCAACAGGAGGCCGTACATGACAACTGTCACAGAAGTCCAGGGGCCCGTCCAGAGCATCATCTATGAGTGTATTAAACTCTTTGAGGTCATCATCATGGTGGCCCCGGTTGCACACACACACCTCAATGCCCGAATCACCTGTGAAACGGCGATGCCTGCCGGGTGTCTTATCTTTGCTGTCAGGGGGTACACTGCCATGCTCAGAACTTGAATCTTTCAGAAGCTCCTCTTTACACTCTGAATCCCTGTCCAGAAAGGCCCCTGGGTCCAGCTCCCCATGGCCAGCCACGGAGCTACTGGACTCCATTCCAGGGGCTTTGGTGGCTTCCCGGTCAGTGGGCACTTCGGGGGACTGAGGATCTGCGACACTTGGAGGTCTTGTGCTGCTTCTGCTCGGTCCAGACAAAGGACTGCTCTGTGCTCCCTGGGAGCCCTGGGGCGGGTCAGCGCCTGGGGGGCTGCCACCTGCAGGGCCACCCTGAGGAGGCAGCAGCTGCTGCTGCAGCTGGAAGGCACTGTACGGTGGGGGAGGAGTCGGAGGTCGGTTCACCACTTCCTCATAAGGAGGTAGTAAAGAGTTTGGCAAAAACCCTAGAACAGGGAGGTAGGGAGAAGCAATTACTGCACTGGCCAGCATTCTAACAAAGCTCACACTAAACAGGATACTGTCCCCTCCCACCCCGGAGCCATCAAGCCGTGGTGGCGATGGCTCTTAGGTGTGGGCAGGTAAGCAGTGGTTCTCAACCTTCCTCAGAGTTGTGGTGAGCATAAAGTTATTTCTGTGGCCACTTCATAATTACATTTGCGTTATGAATCACAATGTAAGTACGTGGTATGTAGACGCTCTTAGGTGGCCCATGGGTTGAGGAATCACTGGCCTAGAGGAAGGTCAGAATGCATGTGACCTGATAATGCTTCCTGGTGTCTGCCTGAGCAAGGACCTCCTCCCTACCTGACGTGGAGTGACAAGGGCAGGCAGATGTGGTGAACTGGCTGGGTGACAATTTCTTGCTGGAACAGTCCCGTTTCCAAGGACACACAAGTTCCATATTTCTTTCTAGCTTTGTGTGTGTGTGTGTGTGTGTGTGTGTGTGTGTGTGTGTGTGTATAGGGGGTGGGTAGAGGGAGGGAGGAAAGAATGGCTTGGACACAAGTGCAGTACCTAAGACGGCCAGAAGGGGGTTTGATGCCCCGAACGTGGCTGTGATCTGTCTAAAACCAGACCTGGACCATCGGCAAGATCCACACACTCTCTCTTCCCCACTGAGCTCTCTCTCCAGGGCTGGCCACACATTTCCTCCTCCGTCTGTTGTTAGGCCTCATTCAAGGACCCTAGCATAAGCACAGCCTTCTGTCCCTACCCCACAGATAGCCCATTTCCAGGGTTTTTCCCTGAAGGTCAGAACCCTGGGTTGCCTCTCTCACTAGTGTGGTTGAAGATCTGGGAAGTCCAAACAGGTTTCATCTTGACTCAGCTCAGGAGAGGTGGGTCACCAGTCAAGGAGGAGTAAGGAGCCTGTGACATCAAGGCTCACTACAAAGTTGCCAGGTGAGATCCCACAGATCACCTCGTTTAAGGCGGCAACAGTAGCTGCTAACATTTATTGAGCATCTACTATACAATAAGGCACCAGGCTAAGCAACTAACCCTTCCAGCTACGGAAGTGCAAACATTTGTGACATTATAATTTGTACAGTGTGACAGACGGCTTAAGACAAGATGCCTGGTTGGGCGATCCTGTGAGAGGACAGTGGAGGGAATCCCAGTAGACAAGATTTCAGTTAAGTCACCAAGACCACCCTTCTTATCTGTCCTTTTCATGAAGTCTCTACAAGGCACAGAACATGGTAGCAAGCTAAACAGGAGGAATTCGGGTTGCCAAGTGCTAGATCCACCCAGGGCCAGACACTGATATTATATTTCCATTGACTATGTGTCTTTTTTTTTTTTTTTTTTTTTTAAATTAATCTAGTTCAAGACTATCCGCAGGCTCCATAGGAAATGTGAGGCAAGTCTGGGCTACATGAGACCCTGTGTGTGTGTGTGTGTGTGTGTGTGTGTGTGTATGTATGTACATATGTATAAAATATGTGTGTGTGTATATGCGTGTGTGCATATATGTATGTGCTTGTTAAAGGAGCAGAGACCTGGCGGCTGTGAGCTTGGGAATGGCCCTGAGGACCACAATTGTCACTGCCTGATCCGCTGTGAGTCCCCTACTTTAGGGATGCAGGTTGGGCAATGGGGACAACTGTCGGCAGGGATCCTAGCCGCTGATAAACTCCTTGGGTCCAGGCTGTTCGACTGACTAAGCTCCCGAGGGTGGCCTGAGGTGACCGGTGGGATACGCACTGAAGTAAAATGGCAATGCTGAGTAATTGTGGGCTTCCCGGTAAGCAATCAGGTTGATTTCATGTTGTCGCTGCTGAGCCTGAAGGCGGTGCTTGGCTCGGCGGTGGTGGCAGACACAGCAGCAGCTCAGGATGATGATGATGGTCCACACCAGCCAGAACCCTGGGGGATGGGGAGGCAAGACAGAGAGGCACACACACAGTGAGGACCGGTGAGATGGGGCGGCTCTCAAACAAGGTCTGGACAGTGCCCTTGACCCTGCAGCAGACAGTCAGGCCTCAACCCTGTCGCTTTATGTCAAGCCCTATGCTCAAAATTGGTTCTACTCCAGGGGAAGATGCCTGGGTCAGAAGGAAGGGAGTGGCCAGGGGAGGAGAGCTCACTGGCTGGCTCTCTAATTTCAACGTGGAGGGCATTAGTAACAAAATACTTCAGATTTTCTTGGTACCCATCTTTCCCCTTCCTACTCCAACCTAGAGGAGCAGCAACTGCAGGGGACTTCAGAAGGCCTCTCACATAAGAATTCTTAGGGTTCTCCTGATGAGGAAGAGAAGGGGGCTTTTCCCTATGCATGCACCGCTGTACAGGGCAATCCTTAAACAGAGAGATGGAAAAGTTTTAATTACTCAGGCCCCCACTCTTCCCTAGAGAGTGTAGATGACCTCCTGCGCCCTCTACAATCCGGGCCAATTCCATCTTGCACCGCCTGGACAGTCCATCCCCACAGCCCTTGGGCCTGTGAGGCGGAGGAGCCTTGGCAGCTTCCCCTTCTTTCTCCACCCCAGAGCGTGCAGTCTCGTTCCCCACTTTCTCGGTGAACCCCTACATGAGAACGCCTCCTCAATTTTGAAATGTAGATAGAAACTTTTAAAAATATATATATTAATGCTCCAGTTTTGCTTAAATTCAGACATACATGGAAGAAACATTGAAAGGAAAAACACAAAAGAATGACTTTTTAAGAACGTATGTGCATGCGTGTCGGCCGGCATGTATGTCCGTGCTGATGCCCTGGTGCTCAGAGGGCGCTGGCTCTCCTGGAACTGCTGTTGCACAGGCACAACTGAGAATCCATGCAGGTGTTGGGGAAAAAAACGGACCCAGGATCTCCACAGGAGCAACCGGTGCCCTTAACCCCCGAGCCATCTCTCTAGTCCCAAATAATGACATTTTAAAAAGACGTGGCATTACGAGAAATTTAAAGTTTTTTCCCAATTGTTTTATTCTTTTAAATTATGAAACTAGAGGGAAAATTCAATTTTAAAATTACCCGTGACTAGTTTTACTTTTACTGGCCTTTTCTTTTTTTCTTTTCTTTGGTTTCTCCTGTGTAGCCCTGGCTGTCCTAGAACTCACTTGGTAGACCAGGCTGGCCTTGAAATCCGCTTCCTTTGCCTCCTGAGTGCTAGAGTTAAAGGCGTTCACCACTACCTCCCGGCTGGTTGTTTTGTTTTGTTTTTCCCAAATGATAAATTTAAAGTGTGTGTGTGTGTGTGTGTGTGTGTGTGTGTGTGTGTGTGTTGGTGCAAATCTATAATTCAAGCATTCATGAGACTAGCCTGGGATACATAGTGAGATGCTTATAGTTTTTAAAAAGGGAGGTGGTGGTGGTGGCTGCGGCGGCAGCGGCTGTGCTGGAGTGAGATTTAGGGGTTAAAAGTACTTGCCGTTCTTTTAAAAGACCCATGTTCGGTTCCCAGGACCCACAGAGCACGTGTAACCACACAACTACCAGTAATTCTAGCTCCAGGAGAATCCACACTCGTGTGCACATAAACACACACACTTACACACAGAGACACACACACACTCACACACACACCTACTCAGAAATAATAAAAACTAATCTTTTCTAAAACCTGCCATAGAGGGGCTGGGGCAGAGTTTAGCAGTAGAACTCATGTCTGCTTAGCATGGGTGAGGTGGCTTCTAGATCCCCAGCACCACAAATCTAGAAAAGAAATAAAGTGATAAAATATAGCTTAGAGGGACAAAAATGGGGGAGGGGACGCTGCGGGTGGGCATCTGGATCCACTCTGGCTGAAGTAGTCAGTTTTCGGATCCTCATTCGTTTTCCTGAATGTATGCATACTTCTTTATGGTAGAAAGAACTTTTTTCCCTCAAAAAATTCATCTGATAAATAATTCTAAGGCGAGCTGCTCCTGAGAAGGGATTATTTTTGTTCTCTGTTTTGTTTTGAGACAGGGTCCCATGTAGCCCAAGTTGGCTATACTTCTGTCTCCGCACCCCAAATACTAGGACTACGTTTGTGTTTTTAAATTGTTACATAGATATGGAACATATAGACGGAGGTGTAGTGTCTTCGTGTGTGTCTATGTGTATACTCGCGTGCATGCGAGTGTGCATGGCTTGTGGGGGTCGGAGAACAACTTTGGGGCGTCAGTTCTAAGCCTCCAGCCTTCGAGCCATTTCATTGACCTACAAGGTGGCACTGGATCCCCTGGAGCTGGAGTTACAGCCGTGATTTCTGCTCCAGCACCGCAAGAGCAGCCAGTGTTCTCAGTGGCTGGGTAATCTCTCTAGGCCATCGTTCTGCCTCTGGGGATTGAACCTGTACCTCATAAATGCTACGTGAGCGTACTGCCACTAAGCTCTCTGCTCCCTGTTCTCACTCCTACCTCACAGCCCAACATTAAAAGTATATTCACAAAAAAGAAAGAAATAAGAAAAGTATATTCGTTCTCTCTATATAAAAATCAGCATTAATGTTATTTTTGTTTCTTGGATCATTTCCCCAGTATTTCCTCATTCTCTGCATTTTCTGTAATTCTCTGCATTTTCTGTAATTTTGCTGTAATGTATGTGATCCAAGGCACTGTTCTCAGTTTTTGCTTTAAACTTCACTGTTAAGTAAAGAAAATCTCAGCCAGGTGTAGTGATGCATGCCTGCAGGATAGAGGCAAGATCTCTAGCTCAGAGTCAACCTGGCCTATATAGGGTAGGGAAACCCTGTCACAACAGACATCAGAAACACCACACACTGCTTTTCACGTTCACCAAAAATTCCTGATTCTCTCGCTTTGGGTGCGTGGGTAGGCCTGAACTTCCTGGCTTCTGTGTGCCTGGGGGAGGTTGACTAAGTCTACCTACTGACAGAAATTATAAACAGTGTGTCATTTAGAGACAAGAATGCTGCTTGGGTAAAATCCTCCATCACCTCCCACTGGTATTCCAGACAGTCATCTCTGGCTCTAGGCTATGAGACATGCCCAGGTGGGAACAAAGCACCCAATCCACCTTCAATGGACACACAGTAAGAGTGACAAAGAAACCTGCTGGTTCCGGCCACTAGGATTCTGGACATGTAAGTTCCTGCAGCAAAACCTAGCCCGTCCTGACTGCCCACAGTGTGCTACAGGGTTTTCTGTGGGATATCTAAGGATGTATCAGGAATTGTTCTCACTTTTGTTTATTCTGTGCTCACACACAGTACATGTATTAAGTCAGAGGTCAACTGAGTGGAGTTGGTTCTCTCCTGCCACCAGGACAGTCCAGGACCAGCAGTTACCACCTGAACCATCTCCTAGACCTCAGGGGCGAGCAAGCTTAAAGAGATTCTTGATCTAAAACAAGACTAAGGTCTTGACTTCCTGTTTTTCAAAAAACACAAAATAGAAAAAATGAGGAAGAGCAACAGGCAACAGAATCCAGGGACCCACACTCTATGGGTAAGACACACCCATGCCCTGGTCCACATATTCCCGCTTGATATTATGAGAAGGAAAACCATCTCTACCATGCACCAGCTGTGTGATGTCACATTTGTCTCGAACTGGGTGGGTAAGCACCTCTCAGTTTTTAACATAAGACCACAAGAGAATTACCTGTGTGGACCCACCTAAGGGAAAACACAAAATCTTGTAGCACATTGGGTGTTGATCTAGGGGTGGAAAAATGGACAGCAAGTTGGTCCCATTTGGTGGGAAGGCAGACAGACGACAGTCTGATATGGCCCTACACAAACTGGACTGTCCTGGGAATCATGCTGGGAAAGGCTGTAAATTGACTGGAAGCAGGGGTGGAGTATTAGATTCGCCCCAATGGATTTGGACCAAATCTTAATATTTTAGCTAGATTCCAGAAATAGAGAGGTGGGTTTTACGGGTTTTGTTTTTGAGACAGGTGCTGCTACACAACTGTGGCTGGCCTCAGATGTGCGCCAATTCTCCACTCTATGTTCCCCAAACCTACATGACCCCCCTTCCCACTGCCCGCCCAAGCTATGACCTTGCTGTGTGGAGCATTTGTCATGCTAAGCTAAATGGAAAACATGTTTTTAAAAACAATCACAGTCCCATGTAGGAACTGAGTCATGTGCCCTAGAGTTCACGACAGACTTGGGAAAACACCACTCCTCAGCTGGCAGGAAATTCCCCGCTAGGGAGCAGGCTCGTGCAATAGAGTTAGCTCTCCTTCTCACATGCAAGGGTGACTCCCTTGGCCCTGGCAGTTTGCATCAGGAACTCCTGCCCTGATGCTGCTTAAAATCTCTGAATTTGGAAAATGAATCTTTCCACGGGGTTGCAGTGTCATCTGAACTATAAGGCACCTGACTGCTCTGTAGGGTATCCTCAGCTATGCAGGTTCAGACTCCAGTTCTCAATAACCTCTGACCTTTGGGATTCTGTTTCTATTCCCCTCATGTGTAAAACGGGGAGAACAATGGTCACCCAAGTTAACACACACGGAACACTCCTGCCGTGCCCGTGTACTGTGCCACCTCTGGCTTATTGTTCTAGCTGTTGCTCTTACAGGCATGAGCACAGATGGGACGGATTTCCTTGAAACCCTCCTTTGACCCCTCCTTTAGAACTAGTCCATAAAAAACATGGGTTGGGATCAAGTCCAAAGTCTGCCTCTAGGTTCCGCTCTTGGCAAAATTCTGTGGAAAAATCAGGCAACTCCTATTTATTGAGCCCCTGCCATGAACAAGATGCTGTGTCCACTGATATGAGCTGCCCGGCTGACCATCCTGTCCCCGTGCAGGGGCTTGGACCACTAAGGAGCTGTGCTTCAACAAGGGCTCAGAAGGAGGCTTCCAGCAGCCAGTGTGCGCAAGAGCTAAATGACTTAATATCAGCTCGAGCGCATGTTGAAACATCAATCACAGAGTGTCCCATAAGTATGGTCAGTTTCTCATATATTAATTAAAATAACAAAGTGAGTAAGTATCAGCGGGCTGGCATTAAGGGGATCTGCTATGCCTCTTTCATGTCATATTGGAAAATCCCACGGGTGGCCTTTCCTCTCAGCTGAAACTCAAAGCGGGGAAATCTGACGCTGGAATAAAATTCCTCCAGACTATCTCAGGCACAGAAAATTCAGCTTTGACTTCTCCCTGGGAAAAGCAGCCGGGAGAATGGAAAAGAGCCTCAGACAAGAACTGGGAACCCCAGCTTCAGGCTTTTTGGCTTTGAGGGTACTCCTGGACTTCTGGGATCTCCTTGATCCATCTGTTTCAGGGAAGTTAGACATGCACAGAAGCCCTTTGAGGCTCTATGATTTGTGTTTCTCCTCCTTCCAGCTTAGCCTTGGAGCCCCCGAGCAGGGAGGTGACATCTTAGCTACAAACAACAGTGTGATTTCTTAAGGCCTGGATGACACCAGTAGCTGACAGACACAGAAGACCCTACTTAGCCAACCACAGAACATCCTCTGTCCCTACTCTCTCAGGGTGCCCTGCGGTCTCAGGAAAGTGGCTCTTCGCTACAGTGCCTTGGCTAACATCAGTCTCCTGTCTGAGCATAAATCCTGTCTACCCTGAACTCCATGCTTCAATGCTGCTAGCTCACTCTGCATCTCCTCTTTGCTTGACCACTGCCCGATGCAAGAATTACACCCTCATGCCGCTTCTGAAACACAAGAGGCCATGGCATCAATTAAGAGCTTGCTGGAACTGCAAACTCTCAGGTCTAGCTCAGATCTGAAGGGTGCAGGGCCTGGAAATCAGTGTTTAAATGGGCCTCTGCTAAGGCACTGAGGTCTAAGACCCGAGGAATTGGGTTTGCTGAATGACTGATGGAACAGTGACCCCAGGCACAGACGAAGGTTTCTGTGGTCTCAGCCATTGTGCTGGTAAAACAGGAGCATGTGCTCCCACCTCACACAGGCCCAGGGACTGGTTCAGGTTACAGCACACTGAAAACTGGCTGAAGAGAACTCAAGGTCAGCATAAGCCTGTGGGTCTTTACACTGTGCATAGGTCAGTTCTTAGGACACAGGTAAATTTAGTTTAGTACAGGTAATAAGGGCTGGTGGGAATGGCATTTCCCTCAGGGCCTTTCTTGTGAAATGAAGAGGCACCTAGTCTGACCCTGCCAATGATTCCTGGCTCCGTTTTCTCTCCCATAGAAAGGGGGGTAGGAGATGGGAAACCACTCAAAGCCAGTTACTTTTGCATTTCTGGCTAAACTGAGAGGCAGTTAGAGGGAACATGGCTTAAAAACCACAAGAAGCGTATTTCTCAGCTCTTGGAAGGCAGCGGGAGCAGAATTTAGAGCTCATGGCCAGCCTGGGCTACATTGTAATTTCCAGACCAAAAACCAAAAGTAAAAACAAAACAGCAAGTGCAGTTTTGCTAAGAACATCACAGCTTGCTCTAACCCTCCAGCCCCCTCCAGCACACTTCCTACAGAGGGATGTCCTGAGAGGGACAGAAAAAGACACACTGGGCATCTCCTGCCCAAGAAGCCGCTGCTGGACAGAGACCTCCAAGTGTCTCAGACTGTGCTCTCCTCCATCAGCCCAGAACTTGGGAAGCCTTGAGCCTTGTACAACGGGAGTTTGTGCTCTCTGTTGGGCCTCCTCCCTCCCCCAGCTGACTGTCACTGGAAGGTAAGGAAGCAGAAGCCCCTCTTCTCAGACAATCTCCCTACCATCTGTTTCTCCAATCCTTACCACCGGCCCACCTCTTGGCCCTGGCTTTGGTGACCCAATTCTGGTGGCTACAGACTGAGTCTGTCTGCTCTCCCCCCCACAACCCAGGAGGCTCTGTCAATCTGACCATCAGCAGCTCCATGTCTTTCCATAAGTGAGGCCGGCTGGGCCCAGCCCCAGAAAAACAGACTGGAGCTCTGTGGCTTTTTGGCAGCCTGACTTCGACTTTTGTTTTGACAAGGGGTGGGAGGGGGAATTTGAACCCAGTGGTTATCTGCATTTTAAAACATTCAAACACAGCGAGTCCACCTGCTTGGCACTTGGTGTTCTCTAATCAGTTTCTCAGCCCCAGCCCAACTAAAATAGCGACTCTGTACCCTCCTTCTGCTACTGCTTCTGTACATGGAGGACTGGTGGGACTCTCAAAGCCTTGTGCTTTCCTGCACTGAATTCCTGGAGCTCGGTGGCCTCAGTTCTGGAAGGGTGAGGGGAAAGAAGCAGTCCTGTTAAGGACCCACCCATGCTGGCTTTAAAAGATCATTGGATATCACAGGGAGAGAGACTTCCCAGCCAGGAGTCCAATTTCCTTGCCAGATTAAATACTGGTCCTAGCTGTTTTCCTACCATAGCACTGACTGGGGGAGGGGAGCAGGCAGAGTGGGAGGGGCCTAGGAAACGGTACGAGTATAGGCAGGAATGGTTTGACAAGCCAGTCCAACACCTGATTTTATATAAAGGCAGGGTAGGGGATCAGAATCATCTGGGGAAACAGCCCACAGTTGCTGCTTTTGACAAACAGCTGTGGGAAGCACTGCAGAGTCAGTCACCTGGGACTGCTCTGCCCTCAGGACTGCCATTCTCCCACTCTGTCTGGGGCTCAGCACTGTCTCATCTGAGTTCGAAGAAGATCAAGGCACAAAGTGTGTTAGGCGGAAGCACTGCCCAAGGACCCTGACCTCCAAGGAGGCGCGGACTACACCCCCCAGTCCTCAGCCCACGGTGCCCAGTGTGGGCCCAAGCCCTCCTCCTTTAAAAAGGAATCGCTTCTGGGACCCGGAATCAGATTCTACTCACCAACACTGTCCCCAAGAGAATCAGAAAAGGCTGGCCAGCCCGCGGTTTCCCAAGGAGCAGAGGCAGTAACCGGGACCCTGGGATGCCAAGAACCCCCTGGGCAAGGACTTACACCAGAGTTCATAGTAGTAGTTGCAGCACTGAGACTGTCCACAGCAGTGTCCTGTGTCACAGATGTAGCTTTGATTGTTGGTACCCACACAGGCTTCCTTATCCTACAAAATCAAGATGCAAAGGAGCAGGTTACACCACAGCTTGTTCCCCCTGCCTGTCCTCACCCACACCTGGTCATCTGTCTGTCTGTTCCCAAACAGCACCAGTGTTTATCCCGTTAAGGAAACAGGATAATGAGAAATACCTGATCACAGAAGAATTTAATAAAACAAAGGTTTGGTTTTTTTTTTTTTTGGTTTTTCGAGACAGGGTTTCTCCGTGTAGCCCTGGCTGTCCTGGAACTCACTCTGTAGACCAGGCTGGCCTCGAACTCAGAAATCCGCCTGCCTCTGCCTCCTGAGTGCTGGGATTAAAGGCGTGCACCACCACTGCCTGGCTAACAAAGGTGTTTTTAAAATTAAATCACAGCAGAATTTTTTTTTTTTTTTTTTTTTTAAAGGGAACGGTCATAACACACAAAGCCATATGGTAAAAAGTGATGCTCCCCTCAGTCAGGGCAGGGAAGGGGTGCCGTACTCTATCTATGCCTTAGGAGAAATATTTCACGTACAGTGTTAAACTCAGTTGCGAGGAAGGTGACGGTTCTCCTGTGGCAAACAGCAGATGAAATCATGTTTCTGTGAGGCTTTCTAGAATGCTGGATGCAAACAAGACTCTAGAATTGCCATCCAGTCAGTCATTCCGGTCTCCCTTCCAAATTCCCTCCCAGATGGTTAACAGTACGATTCAAAAGACGGTTTGAAAGCAAAACACAGGCTGGGGGTGCAGTTCGGCCGGCAGAATGCTCGCCTAGAACTCGTGAAACCGTGTGTTCAATCCCATCGAAGCAGAAACTACACATGACGGTGCACACCTATCATCCCAGCACTGAGACGGTGGAGGCAGGGAGATAAGAAGTTAAGATCACCCTGGGCTTCAGGAGACCCTGTCACAAACAAACAAAACCCAGAATAAACAGATAAACCAACCCAACCAACCAACAAACCACAAAACCTTCTCCTCAGAGTCTCCCCTCTTTAGACAAGGATGGTAAACCCATTCAATTGGCCTAGTCCGATTTCAATTTACTAGATCACTTTTACTTATTATGCTCAAGAGTCTTGACTTGATCCAGGACTCACGTTGTCCCTCATCAGGGCACCTACGTAAAGGGCACTGCCGAGTAACCTTGTAGCACTTTGCCAAATTCTATTCATAGCTTTGGTGGATGAGGGGTGTGTGTGTGTGTGTGTGTGTGTGTGTGTGTGTGTGTACATTTTAAAAATATATTTTATGCATAAGACATGGAATACCAACCAGGCATGGTGGCTACATATGTGAGCCTAAAACTCAGGAGGATGAGGCAGGAGGACTGCTTTGAGCTCCAGACCAGCCTGGGCTACACAGTGTGTGGAGTCCAAGCCATCCTAGGATACAAAGTAAGGATATGTCTCAAAGAGAAGGCTGGAGACAGCTCAGTTGGTAGAGTGCCTGCTGTGTAAGCATAGGACCTAAGTTGGGGTCCCTAGAACCCACATAAAAAGCTGGGCATAGTGGGGGTCCTCTGTAATTCCAGCAACACAGTAGGGAGTAGAGGGTAAGGGAGGGTCGCATCAACACCAAGGACCTGAGACAGGAGGATGCTAGGGCCTGCTGACTAGCCAGCCTAGCTGATGTGGTCAATTCCAGGTTCAGAGGAAGTGCAGTGCAACTGAAAGACTTAATAGCCTCTGGCCTTCACATGCACACATGTGCACAGACACACTAGTTCGCATACACAGTCATCTGCCACATCTGGCTTCCAAGGTTTCATTTACTACAACCAGTCTGTGCCAAGCATCATCTTGAGTAAATGGGACACAAAGACAGAGAAAACACTGTTCCCAGTGTAACAAACCTCAGAGTTATTAAGGAAAACCCTGCTCAAGCAAAGACACTCAACCTGAAGGATGGCATTCGCACCTACTGCCCCTGCCCATGGATGACATCCCCAAGAATGGTTGCCAGGGGAAACTTGAGTCACATGGTCGGCTCCAGCTTTACTACATGGGCCACAACCATTAACAAAGCACTCTGGTGAGTGGTCGGAGGCCAGGCAGTTCCAGGAGGTACCTACCTATAGCTACAGAGAGAAGGCAGGAGGGAGCAGAGGGTATACCAAATCTCTCCTCAGTACAAGTTTCTACCTTCAGGGCTTTCATGGCCCTTCAAAGTCTTATTCAGGCCAGCAGGATGACTCAGTGGGAAAAAATGCTTGTCACACAAACCCAAGAACCTGAGTTTGAGCCCCAAAGCCATGAGAGCACCAGGTTCCCAGTGTCAGAGGACACCTTGACGTCTGTCTGTCTGTATGGCATGGTGTGAGCATAACTACTGCACTCACATGGGCAATAATAAAACATGACATTGATTTCAAAAGCAAACTCTTAGATAAACCCGTCCAGGAGGAAACGCAGGAAAGGGCAGTAAAAGCTTACAAGGAGAGCCTCACAATATTTCAGAGCTCTTTATTCTTGCTTTCCTGAGCCCACTGAAAACAAAAAACTATCTAGCAGGGGCTGTCTGCCCTTCAGAGACGTGGTGCGTGCGGAGTATGTTCTCCAGAACCTCGGCCACTCTGGCTTCAGAGAAAACCATCAAAGTCTCCAAATTCACCAAGCCCTGCCAGTGCCGTTCTCTTGGCGCTGGTTTGCAAAAGCAAGTTCAAAGTATTCATGTAGTTTTAAGACACACCATGCTTTCTCTACCCAGCAAATGAATCCAGTGATCCTTCTGCCTGGGGAAAACCCACCAGAGGTGGCCTAGGCAGCCAACTGGTCCTACGTCAGGCATGCAGCAAACGCACTTGAAATCTAAACAAGTGGCATCCTCGTGACCTACGGGTGTCAGCTTTGCTCCTGGCAAGAGGCCTGTTATAAACAGAACCCCACTCTGCCTTGCTGATCTGCCTCCAGGCAGAGCTGTCCCGCTGATCTGCCTCCAGGCAGAGCTGTCCCGGCGGCCCTTAACCTAGTTCCTCAACCCACTTTGACCGGCACTGTCCAGCTGCCCACCCTGCCCCCTCTGCCTACCCACATGCAGGAGACCCTGAGGTCTGTCCTGGTCGTGTGTTGGGAACTGCCACTCTGTAGCATGGGAAAAAAAAGGAGGCAGGCAGTGATAGAGCCAGGGAGTGGGCTTAGAGTGCTAGCAGAAACCATGTGAAGGAGGATCATGGGATGAGATGTGGGCTCCGCTAGCTAGACCTGCCATGGGAAAGGGAAAAAACCTGGTAGGCTCAGCATCTATCTGCCAGTATGGCCCTACACAATCTGTAACATCTTCAACCTGTAGGGGTTTTTTGGTTGGTTGATTGGTTGACTGATTGGTTGGTTTTGGTGCTCAAGGTCTTGCACATGCTAAAGTGCAGGTTCTGTCTATGGTTTTCTTCCTTTTCTTTTCTTTTTCTTTCTTTTTTTTTTTTTTTTTTTTTTTTTTGGTTTTTTGAGACAGGGTTTCTCTGTGTAGCCCTGGCTGTCTTAGAACAAACTCTGTAGACCAGGCTGGCCTCGAACTCAGAAATCCGCCTGTCTCTGCCTCCCAAGTGCTGGGATTAAAGGCGTGCGCCACCACTGCCCAGCTGTTTACGGTTTTCATCAAACCCACTGCTTCATCCCAGCTCCAACAGAGCATCCTCCAGCCAATGTAAGTTCATACAACCCATGACTCCTTCCTCTCCAGCCAACAGCTGAGGTGTGGATGCTGCCAGTGAGGAACGGAAGGAGTCCAAGGCCTCCGGCCTTTCTGCAACATTTACACGGACAGCCTTGAACTGCAGTGGGAAACACTGAGCACAGTCCTCACACAGCACGCAGTCTGAGAGAAGGCAACGGACTAACCTCACAGGTGTAACAGCAATGGCACACCCCATACACGCTCTCAGAGGGAAGGCCAAACCAAGACAGACAAAGGGGCTTCTGGGAGGAACTTCACTTGGGAGGAAGAGGATGGCTAGAAAGTCTGTAACTGCAGAGAATGCACAGGAAGAATGTTCCAGAACAAAAATGCTGTCAGCCAACGTCCTTGTCTAGGAGACTGTTGGAGAAGCAGAGAGGTTAGGTGAGCAGGGCCCTGACAATACAGGGAGAAGACAGACCAGGGTGGTGACATTTTTTTTTTTTTCAAGACAGGGTTTCTCTGTGTAGCCCTGGCTGTCCTGGAACTTACTCTGTAGACCAGGCTGGCCTCGAACTCAGAAATCCGCCTGTCTCTGCCTCCCAAGTGCTGGGACTAAAGGCATGGGCCACCACTGCCTGGCAGGTGGTGACATTTTTAAAGTTACCCTTGAGCTCCCCAGGTACTGTAGGCATGTGGTGCACAGACAGACATTCAGAAAAAACCCATACACATAAAATAAAAATAAAATCTAAAAAATAAAAGAATATGTGGGGCTGGAGAGATGGCTCAAAGGTTAAGAGCACTGACTGCTCTTCCAGAGGTCCTGAGTTCAAATCCCAGCAACCACATGGTAGCTCACAACCATCTGTAATGGGATCCGATGCCTTCTCCTGGTGTGTTGGAAGACAGCTACAGTGTACTCACAGGCATTAAATAAATAAATAAATGAAATAAATAAATAAATCTTTAAAAAAAAAAAAAAAGAATAAGCGTTACCCTGTCCTGGAAAATCATCTAAAAGTCTATAAAGAAAAGAGAGAGAGACAGACAGACAGACAGACAAAGAGACAAAGAACATTTCAAAAAAGAACTGTAAAATCTAAGTGCTCTTGGGGCTGGAGAGATAGGTGGCTCTGCGGTTAAGAGCCCTGGCTGCTCTTCCAGAGGACAGAGGTTCCACCCCCAGCATCCATACGGTGGCTCACAACCATCTGTAACTCCAGTGCCAAGAGATCCAACACCCTCTTCTGGCCTTACTGAGCTTTGCACACACGGCACACGAGGCATATTAGAAGAATGCCCACACACATTTTTTAAAAGTGCTGTTACACCAAGGCCTTCACCTTAAGAACGGCTGTGGTGGCTAGTAGATCTGTTACAGGGCCTCCATACGGCCCTGGCATCACACATGGTGACAAGCTCCATGAGACTCCAAACAAAACAGTGGCACAGAGAAGAAACAGTCAAGGTCGACATGGGACTGATGAGACTGATCTTACGGTGGCAAAAGGCTGATGCAAAAGATCATCTCATTTCTTTGGTGGCAGCAAAGGCTCTGGGGCTGACAGGGCCCTCTTTAACAGTTTCCACGTCTTGTACTTGCTATTCTTAGCTGAGCCACTGTAAAGGTCAATTTAATCAACACGAGAACTTTCTCAGTGCCAGCATAGAGAGAGACACTGGGCAGTAATGGCTCTCTCTTCAGGCATGGTTTTAATTTGCTAATTGATGGGGCCGGAATACCCTGGGAGCAGCTGGCTGGAGCTGTCCTCACATCCTTAGGCAGGCACTCAAGTTTTAAAGGTTACAAGTAAAAAACAGGAAAACTGAAGTCCTTCATGCTGATATAGACAGGACACCAGCTATCTCTGCTGCTTGATGTGCACGTCACAGGAGCACCCACTTCCGGCTCTCTCTGCAGAGAGAACAAATTTTGAGTGGAAATATTCGCTGCCACCCTCACCACCGGCACTGAGCTACGCCCTGACTGCCCTTACGTCAGTCATATGCCAGGCAACATGTGGGATGCTACAGCCATGAACAGGCAATCAGCAAAGGAAACAAGTTTCTAATGCTCTCAGTAAGGACAGACAGGCACAAGTTGTACTATGAAATACTGACTACATACAATGTTTTAGTTAGATAGCTGAGCTCACAAGGAAGCTTCCCCAGGAAACAAAAATTACAGAGGAGAACTAGAAACCACACTCAGAAATGAGGCCAGACCTTTCCAGGTGCCCTCCACAGTGAGCTAGTTACATGACTTGGGGGTCAGTCTGAAACAGGAGGGGTCGAGCTGAGACCCAATACACAGAGATGGGATCCTCTGAGTGTAGCACCTTCACGGGGCACAAGCAGGCGAATCTCTGTGTATTCAAAGCCAGTCTGGTCTACACAGTAAGTTCCAGGACAGGCAAGGCTACATAGTAAGACACTGTTTCAAGCAAAACAAAACAAAACAAACATGCAAAAATATGGGACCCTTGAAGGGAAAATAGATTTAAAAAAAAAAAAAGCCCAGAGTACAAAGTAGTAATGAAAAAGATCTGAATGATGTGAAGACGGGGGAAATTTTCTCTAAAATTCCATCACAGGGCCTTCCCTCAAACTACTGTGAGACACGACTGGAACATCCACTGTGGTGCTCTGAATATGTCTGGACCATGGGAAGTGGCACTATTAGGAGGCGTGGCCTTGTTGGAGGAAGTGCATCACTGTGGGCGTGGGCTTTGAGGTCTCCTAGTGCCCAACCTCTGCCCAGCGCTGAAGCGACCCTCCTCCTGGCTGCCTGAAGACAGACAGACTTCTGGCTGCCTTCAGATCAAGAAGCAGAACTCTCAGCTCCTTTTCCAGGACCATGTCTGTTTAGATGCTGCCACGCATCCTGCCATGACGATAACTCTGAAACTGTAAGCCAGCCCCAATTAAAAGTCATTCTTTTGGAGTTGCTTTGGTCATTGTAGTGGCTTGACTATGGCTGGCCCAAGGAGTGGTACTATTAGGGGTATGGCCTTTTTGGAGTAAATGTGGAGTAGGTGTGTCACTGTGGGTGTGGGCTTTAAGACCTTCATCCTAGCTGCCCGGAAGCCAGTCTTCTGCTAGCAGCCTTCAGATGCTGAAGATGTAGAACTCTCAGTTCCTCCTGCCTGGATGCTCCCACCTTGATGATAATGGACTGAACCTCTGAACCTGTAAGTCAGCCCCAATTAAATGTTGTCCTTATAAGAGTTGCCTTGGTCATGGTGTCTGTTCACAGCAACGAAATCCTAAGACATCTACACAAGCTTGAAAATCTTCAAGCTAAAAGTGCAATAAAAAATGGTTCCAGAGCAGAGCATGGGGTGCTTGCCTCATGCCAGCAGTCAGGAGCGTGCGGAAGGAGGGTCCTGAGACTAGCTACAGAGCGAAACCTTGTCTCTGAGAAAGAAATGCCCTTGGGCCTGTGAGACAGCTGAGTGGATAAAGGTGTTTAGCTGCCAAGCCCAACAACCTGAGTTATTCCCAAGGACCTACATGGTGGAAGAAAACTGACTTCTGAAGAACTGGGGGGGTGGGGAGTGGGTGGAGGCGATTCCCAGGCTAGCAACAGCCCTGTGACATCTTGCAAAAGAAATATAAAATACCAAAGAAATCTAGCCCAGAAGCCCTGTGTCTTATAATGTGATGTTGACAGGTCATCTAGGGGCAAATGAGAACTACAGGTCCTGGTTGGACAGTGATATTTTATGTGTCAGGCTGACAAGGGGTCAACAGTGCTGGCTAGTTTTATGTCAACTTGACATGAGCTAAAGTCATTTTGCAAGTTAATTCAGAAAATGTCACCACCAGACTGGCCTGTGAGCAAGACTGTAGTACATTTTCTTAACTGGGACAGATGTGTCCAATTCTGTGAGCCCAACCTCTGGGCTGGTGGTCCTGGGTGCTATAGGAAAGCAGGCTGAGCAACCCACAGGAGCAAGCCAATAGGCGCCACCCCCCCACAGCTTCTGCATCTATTCCTGACTCCAGATTCCTGCCCCTATGGTGGACTATGATGTGGAATTGTAAGCTGAACTAAACCCTTTCCTCCCCAGGTTGCTTTTGGTGATGGTGTTCTAATCATAGCAATAGAGATGCTAAGGCACACAGTAAGGAGCCCCACAAATGAGGCTCTACTGAAGACAAGTTTGCAAGTAAAATACAAAACATATAAATATGTGATCCATCATAAACAAGACTTGGAAAACGCAACAAATAATAGGCTAATAGCATCTGGAAGGAAAACGAACTTATATAATAGTGGCCAGAGATGACGTAAGAGGTTTCAGCCAGGTGTGGCCAGGCCACTCAGATATAATTGTAACACTCAGGAGGACCAGGCAGGAGGACCAGCAGGAGTTCAAGGCTAGCCTGAGGTACAGGGGAAGACTTCATGCAGGAAAAAGATATAAGAAAACATGAAAGGAAGGGCGGGAAGGAACAAGGAAGGGCGGGAAGGAGGAAGGGAAGGGAGAAGGCATGAAGGTGGAAAGGAAGTAAGAAAGGAGTCCAGGGAGATAGCTCGCTGGTAAAGTACTTACCCCGCAAGAATGAAGCCTGCATGCAGTCCCAGAACCAGGGTAAGGCACACCAGGCCTGAAGCAAAGTAACATATGTGAGGTCTGTGTGGTGTGCATCTGAAATCTCAGTGCTGGGAATCTAGAGACAAGTGGGTCCCTCGGGCTCATGCTGCTTAGTCTACTTGAGGGGTTCTAGGTTAGTGAGACTTTATCCCAAACAGGAGAGGGCAATGGACTCTGAAGAAGACGATCCAAGGTTGTCCTCTGACCTATATACACACAGGCACGCATGCAGGCACGCACACACATTCTTGCACATGAACACACATAAACAAAAGAAGAGGTTGCAAATAATTAAAGCCCAAAAGAACAGAGCGTGAGAAAAAGATATTATCAAAGGAGAGATGGTGGCCAATGCTCGTTTCGACAGTACAAAATAGAACATGCAGAGATCAGAGTGGCCCCTGAGCAACCATGTCTTCTGCAGCGATGGTGGGGCGGATGGTGGGGCGAGGGGGGAGAGAGCGAGAGCCAGAAGACAGGTTTGGAAAAATCATCTGCGAAAGTAAAAATGCTGAGCACAGGCGACGGTTGAAAGGACAAGGCGCGTGTCACTGAGCCTGACCCAGGGGGCAGAGGGCGAGAACTGCAGCAAGCTGACCTCTGACCTCTCCATGCAGACTGCCTACCCACATAAAACAAACCAAAATTTAAAGAATTCAATAGACGGGTTATACCGAGATTTGACAAAATAAAAACAGAATAAGCCAGAGCAGATCTGAGGAAAGTACCTAGCAAAATGTGCTGTCCTCAGTAAGGAAAACACACAGAAATGGAAAACACTCAAGGAGGAGAGCGGAAGAAAGGCAGTACTCGGAGATAACTGAAGAAAGAAATCCAGAACACTTATAATATGGGATCTTGGGGTAGTGATGAATATATCTAGGTACTTTTTATGAAACAGAACTAAGAAGATTTTAGATACATCCTC
This sequence comes from Rhynchomys soricoides, assembly GCA_019843965.1. Classification (NCBI taxonomy): domain Eukaryota; kingdom Metazoa; phylum Chordata; class Mammalia; order Rodentia; family Muridae; genus Rhynchomys; species Rhynchomys soricoides. The sequence continues at coordinate 745,077 of JADRCH010000209.1, read as the reverse complement.
ATTATCAAATAAAATGAGAATTTAAACAGTAATTATCTTGCCGGGCAGTGGTGGTGCAGCACGCCTTTAATCCCAGCATTTGGGAGGCAGAGGCAGGCGGATTTCTGAGTTCGAGGCCAGCCTCGTCTACAGAGTGAGTTCCAGGACAGCCAGGGCTATACAGAGAAACTTTGTCTCGAAAAACAAAAAACAAAAACAACAACAACAAAAAAAAGAGTAATTATCTCTATCTACAAGGACAACAGAACAGAAGAGGATCAAGGTTTAGGTAGATGCAGAGAACACCTGAGAGGGCGGAATCGGAATTAAGCTCTGAAGCACAAGAAGATACAGGTGCTGCTCCAGGCAGGGGAAATGCAAAGAAAAGACACCTCACTCGGTGTTCTCAAGGACCAGAGAGAGGGCTCGGTCGGTATCAAGGCCTCAGCAAGTCTTCCCTTACATCGTGGGGACTTTGATAGATTTAATGATCATTTTGAAACTCTCACAATTACCTTCCAACTGCAAGGTAAACAATAAGATAATTTTCTTGCATTCTTGAACCTAGGAATGGCCCTCCAGAAAACAGACAATTTCTTGCACTGCACATCCACTGGTACAGAGTTTTCCTGATTTCGGGACTGAAGCCAAAAGAGAACAAAGCTTTCACAAGGCAGATGTGAGTCAAGGAGAGGCAGCAAGCAGAATCTCCAAGTCCTGCAAAGCCAGGGCTTCCACAGATGGTTATAAAAACACTCTCCAAAGCTATATGGACTTACTTAGTGAGGGTTTTTTTTGGGGGGGGGGGGGTGAATGGGGGATTGAGACAGTCTCTCTCTCTCTCTAGTCCTGGGACTCACTATGTAGATCAGGCTGGCTTTGAGTTCACAGAACCCACTTGCCTCCCAACTGCTGGAATTAAAGATACAAGCCACCATGCCTAGCTACCTGCGTTTTTAACAACCAGAAAGTTAAGGCAATGTCATCATCCCTGATATTATTGATTTTCAAGGCTATGCAAAAAGCTAAGGGACAATGAGAACTTGTTCAGGGGACTCCGAACAGGATAGAAGGAAGAATAAGCAGGGCTCCTGGCCTGGTGATTCCCACTCTAGTCTATTCCTCCTCTCTCCCATAGGGAGGCGGTCATACACTAGTTTTGTATCCTCTATAACGTATACTGTGCCTGACAATTACTCTTTAAGCTTTGCTGGTGAACAGTGAATTTCATCCTTTCTGAAAGAGCAGGCTACTGCTAAGATGTTAACAAAGATTCAGACATGTGTGCACAGAGGAATCAGGGATGGATTTTTAAGCCGTTTGGTAGAATTCAGCAGTTTCCCAAAAGAACAGTCTGAGCTAAATCCGCATGTTCTGCTGACAGAGGCAGCAGACCAGCCTGGTAAGATTCAGTCTCACAGCTTGTGGCTGAGTGTGTGGTTCACCCCTGAAGGGCTCTGCCCCCTCTCCTATTTTCTAGATACAAAGTCAGGGAGGTAAAGCCAAAGCCTGGATGGAACCAGCAATGCTCCAGAAAGCACGGAGGGAACAGGTTCATGCTAGCCTTCCCATGAGTGCTGGTGAGCACTCGGATATTTATTAAGGTACAGCCAGAACCTCTGGGGTCAGTGACTGACAATTCTCCTTTCAAAAACATTCCCTGAGCAGGCATGGTGGCACTGGAGTGCAATCCTAACACTTGGGAGGCAGAGGCAGGAGAATAAGGAGCTTCAGGCCATCCTTAGCTACACAGCAAACTTGAGGCCAGCCTGGGCTACATGAAATTGTCTACACACACACACACACACACACACACACACACACACACACAAATGAAAACTAGGGGGTCGGAGAGATGGCTCAGCTGTTAATAACACTTGTTGCTCTAGAAGACGACCTGGGTTCGATTCCCTGCACCTACATGACAGCTCACATGTGTGTGCTAAGTCCAGTCCCACGGATTAGATATCCTCTTCTGACCTGAGTTGGTACTAGGCATGTATGGGATGATCAAGCATATATGTAGGCAAAGCACTTATACACACAAAATTTAAAAAAAAAAAAAAGCAAATAAAAGCACTCCCTGATCTATACATGTCACATATACTCCAGGCTGAGATTCGCTGTCTTACACATACAATATTCATAAAAGCAACAGTCCATGCTTTCCAAAACAGATGAGGGTTAATGTTCTTTCTAGAATCCCAAACTTGTCTCAACAGCTACTCACAAAAGCACCGACCCAGAATCATTATTTGCCCTCTGTCCCATTCCATTAAAAAAAAAAAAAAAACCACACAACAAATCATAAACATACATTAAAAAAAAATAAGTGACACACTTGTCGGGCAGCTCCCGCCTGGCCAGTACTGCTACTGCTGAAGCCACCTCATAACTGGGACCTCATTAAACAGCCTCCAGATGGAGCAGCAAGCAGAGAGATTAAAATCCATTTCCTGTGTTGCTATCAGGAACCTGGACAACCACCAGAGCCACCTGACCCTGTAGGAAAATCCCAGAGTGAAAATCTGAAGCTGCAACACACCCCCAGGCTTTCCTAAAGCCCACTTGGGAAGGCCCTGGAGCTACAGTCCTGTGGGGTCTGGCTGGCCACAGGGGTATAAGATACCACACCATAAGATCATTCTTCCATCCCTGGACACCCCTAGAAGAAAAGGCAGCCCCAGTAATCCCACCTCACTAGCCTCTTCTTCCACAGGCCACTAAGAAGTGTGACTCCTTTTAACAAGGACTGATTTAGAGAGCAGCGGGCTTGAAATAAGGAGGGTGCAGGCGGGGTGCAGGCGGGGTACAGGCCGGGCGCAGGCAGGGTGGGGGCAGGGCAGCTGCTTATTGTGTACTTTTGAAAGTTTGCACTCGTGTGGCAACTTTATCTTTTTAAGTTGCTTATACTTTGTGTATATGAGTGTTTTGCCTACAATTATGCATGTGCACCATGCGCCTGGTGCCCATAGAGGTCAGAAGAAGTTGTCTGATCTCCTGAAACTGGAGTTGTGAGCTACCATGTAGGTGCTGGGAACAGAACCTGAGTCCTGTGGAAGAGCAGTCAGTGCTCTTAACTGCTGAGCCATCTCTCCAGCCCCTGATCCAGCTTTTTACATAGGTGCTAGGGGACTTTACTGACTGAGCCACTGTCCTAGCCCCTATTTATCATTTAATGGAGAAGAGAGGAAAGAGGGAGAGAGGGAAGGAGGGAGGGAGGGAGAAGAGGAAAAGCAACAACATATAAGAACATAAATATAGGGCTTAGAGAGACGTTCCAGCAGGTAAGGGTGCTCTTCTACAAGGACCAGGGTTCAGTTCTCAGCCCCCTCATCAAGTGGCCCATAACTGTCAGAGTAACCAAGGCCATGACTTCATGTGGCCTCCATAGGCACCTATATACACATGCACAGACTTACACTTATAAGTAATAAAAATAAAAGCAAATCTTAAAAATATATTTATTTTCTAGACTCCACATTTCCTGTTACTCTAGAAAAACCAAGAACACAGACATGCCTGGCTCCGTCCTCACCCCGTGCCTGTGGTCCAGCCATCTCCTTTGTTTGACTCAGTCACACTGGGCTGGTCCATGTGTGCAGTTGATTATCTCCTCTTGCTTCTCGGTCACTGAGGGTAAGGCAGGCTGGGGAGGCCTGAGTATCAGCAGCACCCCTCAGTTTTCTACAGTGAAGCTCAAAGCAGCGCCTCACGTGCACCACGTCAGACAGGGTCCCTCTGTGCTTCGTGAGGACCTTACCACCTCAGCAAATGGGAAGGGAACCAGGCTGCCTGTGTCAAACACTGAAGGCCTTTTCTCTTTCTTTGTAAAATTTTACTTATTGTTTTTTGTGTGCATTGGCATTTTGCCTACATGTCTGTTTGTGTATCTGAGGAAATACCCATTTCTTTGTCCAGAAAGGAAAGGTATAGTTTTCAGAGGGACTTGAGCTATGAAGGCTGTGTTGATGTCACGGGCATGCTTTGAGAGAGATTCACCAGTTTCACGAGCAGTGAACCACACACTCCACCTCTCATTCCCCTGGAGCCAGAGGGCTCACCTCACATGGCTGTCCCTTCCAATCCAGGGTTGGAGTTTTATGCATCAAAAAATTCAACACTGTTCAAGACAACGGTTTACTCCTACCTTGGATAAAGAGTTACACCAAGACTGCTCTCTCCATAAACAGATAAAGAAGTTCTGGATCGCAGAGGAGCTGCCTCCAGGACTGAAAACGTTCAAAGAATCACGGACTTTTGAAACTATGACACCTACATTTGGAGGTTAAAGACTCCATGGTTTAGGAAAGGGTGGAGGGCTGGTCTGTTATGACAATCACACCACAGTGGATCTAGGATACTGTAATAGGTGTGGGGCTTGAAATATGGCATCGTATTAAAGTAACTGCTCCCTGGTTGTGTAAACTGTGTCGAGTCATCTGGGTAAGATTGCGATCTGGCCCTGCTGGGGGGCAGATACCCAGATCACACAGGGTAAGAGGTGAGATTTCAGATCTAGAAGGGTTTGGTATTATTTCCACCGCACACACAGTAAATAACTCGTCTGTCCCTGATTCGACATAGTCCTTGCTGGCTAAGGGGGTAACTGGATATAAAGGTCCAAGTCTCTGGGAAGGTCACAAATGCAGGGAAACAAGGAACAGGTGCATCTGCCTTCGCTTTATTACATCAGCCATCCTAGGCATACTGAGACAGACCTACCATCCCAGCTCTGGGAAGACTGAGGCAGGAGAGTTAGGAGTTCAAAGCCAGCCTTAGCTACATAGCGAGCCCTTCTTTCTAAGGCCATGACTCCCTCCCAGAACAGCAACAGACTGGTGTCAGGAGTTTCTAGCCTAGGGCTCTGCATTTAGTTAGCCATGAGTCCAGAATCAGCCAATCCTGTTTAGACACAGGGGTGGGGTGTGCACGAAACTGCCCCTAGTTTTAAAGGGCTGTTCTAGACAAAAATCACATAACTGTGTTCTGTGAAGTCTCATTCTCTGATTGGCTTATGGATTCTGTGCTCTGTGAACTCCCAAAGGGCAAGACTGGGGTAGCATCTACTCTTAACAAAAACCCTTCAGAAAGCCCTAGGCTTGAGGACTGTGGAGCCAAGATGCCCTCGGAACAAGACACCCTTCACCCCAGCACTCTTGGTCCCTCCTGCAGCGGCCTGCCAAGAACCTCCCAAGGTTAAAGCCTAGTCATCTCATTTCCCAGATGGGTGAGAAATGAGCCCCTGGCTCCCTAAGTTTACAGTAACCCAGCACCAACTGAGCCTGGTTCCAAAATTCAGAACCTCACTCAGAGGTGGGAGAATGGCTGCACATACATGTCTGCTGGAGTCCCCCCACCCCATTCCCTCCCAGCTTACCCCAGGGCTTCCTACTATACTACAGAGCCATACATAGAGGTCATGAGTGTTTGTGGTCGGCGGGTAACCAGGATGTCCAAACCCTTGACTGAAAACCATGCACTAAGTTAGGCACTGTCTGAAACCAAAATTGAGACCTTGCATCACAGTTCAGTGGAAGCCCCCGACATCGTCTGTTGGGTAAAGGAGCCAAACAACAATAAATACAAAGCTAGGAGTGAACCAAAGCCTTAGAGAGAACACAGTACCAGTAAGCCCTATGCTACTTCCAGGAAGAGAAGCCAGTGTGTCACACCCCAGCCAAGTGCAGAGCAAACATCCTTTTCTGGAGCTGCCTCAGAATGCACTCCAGAACTAAGTCACTGACCAGGATTTATTCTTTAATTCTTAAATATATTTTTATTCTCTACTGCTATTTGAGGCTTCACTGCTCAAAATTTCCTATAAGGGACACAGAGAATGCAAGGGCTACAGATTTTACTCTTATGTATTTGTAAGTATAATACACAATACATTTCAACATACTGATATACACATTAATCTACAAAGAAATGTACATCATAGCTGGGCAGTGGTGGCGCACGCCTGTAATCCCAGCACTCGGGAAGCAGAAGCAGGCGAATTTCTGAGTTCAAGGCCAGCTTGGTCTACAGAGTGAGTTCTAGGACAGCCAGGGCTACACAGAGAAACCCTGTCTCCAAAAAAAAAAAGAAAGAAAGAAAGAAAGAAAGAAAGAAAGAAAGAAAGAGAGAAATACAAAGATACGGCATTATTTCTTCTCTTTTCCTTTTTCTTTTTCTTTTTTGGAGTCAGAGTCTTGTCATATAGCCTAGGCTGGCCCCTAGCTTACTACATAGCCAAGGCTAATTTCCAACTTGCAATTCTCCTCAGTCTTCTGAGATCATGTGCCCAGCAGTCACCTCGAAGGACTGAATCACTATTTCCAGAAACAGAAGCCTTCCTTGAGGTCTAGGGTTTGAACTCTGCCCAAAGAAGCAGTAGCCATAGACGACACAGAAAATAAAGTCTGTTAAGACATGAGAAGAAATTCCTGCAAGGAATTTTACAAAACTAGGGGTTTGGGGTTTTGTTTTGTTTTTTAAGATTTATTTAGTTATGTGTGAGTGTGTACACCTGCATGCCAGAAGAGGGCATCAGATCCCATTACAGATGGTTGTGAACCACCATGTGGTTGACAGGAATTGAACTCAGGACCTCCTGGAAGAGCAGCCAGGGCTCCTAACCACTAAGCCATCTCTCCAGCTCCCAAATTAGGTTTTTTGGTTTTTTTGTTTTTTAAATGACCAAATTACTGTTTTCATGGAGTAAAATTTACCTCTTCAAGGAAAAGAGGTGGGTCAAACTCAAGGGCTTCCCATCACTGGAGGAAGCGACTGTTGTCTTTGGCTCTGTCCTAGAGAAAAGTCCCTGTCAGCAGATAGAGTCCTTTTGTCACCAGGTCCTGGCCTTTCTACTACTTTCTCATTAGAGATGTCACAAAGAACAAGTCACGCCCCCTAAAAATTCGGCATCTTCCTACAGAGAAGGCAGGGCTTCAAACACTACCCTAGGCGGGCTTAGGAAAACAGACCTCCTCACCTCCCATCACAGGGTGTTCCCCTGCCTATTGCAACTGTCACAAGATTTTTACAATCAGCCCAGATAAGGATTCTGGCTCAGCCTCTGACAGTATAAACAAGTGTCACCTTGGTGGCTGCTGCATTATACACAGCTAGTTCTCTTCCAAGCTGAATCTTGCTTAATTTCTTGATTCTGGTAGCGTAGAGGCTAAGCTCAAAAGGGTCAGGGTGATTAGGAGCCAGAGCTTGGTCCTCTGTGGAGCACAGAGCAGGCAACAGGACACAGCACCAAGCCAGAGTGCTAGGGAATGAGTCACAACCATTACACTCACCTGTACGCTAGAGCACAGACCTCTTGAATTCCATTCTCCTTTTGGTAATATGGCGATAAGACCCCTCACATGCGATGGTGGTCCTAAAGTACTAAATGCTATCCCCCCAAACAACTGTTGGCTAATAGTGAGCAATCCCAAAGCCAGAGGCTGACGAGTTACCTCTTTCTTTTCTCTTTTTCTTTTTTTTTTTTTCTTTTTTTGGTTTTTCGAGACAGGGTTTCTCTGTGTAGCCCTGGCTGTCCTGGAACTCACTCTGTAGACCAGGCTGGCCTCGAACACAGAAATCCGCCTGCCTCTGCCTCCCGAGTGCTGGGATTAAAAGCTTGTGTCACCACTGCCCTTTGAGTTACCTCTTTCTTATCCCCAGTCAGAGCTCTCTCCCTGTAGCTTGGCCTGGGAGTTGTCGTAGCTCTCTCAGTGCTGTGTGACTCTCAGGTCACTCACTCTATGTTTATGATGCTAGGGACCAAGCCCAGGCAGGTGTGCAGCAGTTGCTTTAAGCTCTAACCCATGGGTGCATCCACAGCCACTTACTTTCAGACCCGAGAGACTGGTCCAGCACTCTGCCTGTCTGGTCTATACCAAGAAGGGCATGCAGACGCCAGTCACTCGAGGATGCAAACAGCAGCTGTGGACAATGATAGGTCTAGGTAGTCCTGCCCCCAAAGAGGCCACGGCAGGAGGATTAAGGGTTCAAGGCACTACAACAAAACCCCCTCCCCCATCTCAATTTTTAAAGATTGGCCTCCTTATGCCTCTTGTCATGACCAATTTCGACACGGGCAAAAGACTCCGAGAAGGTCGATGACTTATTTGCAGTTCCACCAGAGACCACATATTTCTGGTGTTAGAAATCACCCCCACCTCCACCTCACTGCTGCTGCCATGATGTAGATAATTTGGGGCACACAGGCCTCCCCCATAAAAGACAGCATTTTAATGTAAATTATTATCTCCAAGGGTCTAGCCTCTGAACTTGAGCCACCTGTCCCCTTTAATGTCATGGGAGGAAGGTCTGCACCTAGTGCAGCTCTCCATTACCCAGACACTGATTCTAGCGCAGACTGCGGCCCTCCCCGGTCTGGGAGAGCACTGAGCAGTCTCCGCACACTGAACATGCTCTGAATGATATCTGCGCCACTCTTTTCAGGCAGAGAATGCTGCTCCTAAGAATCTTCCAGTATCACCAGCCCGATACCTCCCGATGCAATCAGAACTAGAATTCACTCCTCTCTGTAGGCCAAGCCCCGGCTGCTGCTGTACTGTTCTCTGAAAAAGAGCCTCTACATTCCCAGACTTCATGCTAACTTTCTCTTGGCCAGAAAACCACAATAGGACAGTTTGCCTAACTGTGTGCTCGGCCTAAAATCTGGGACACGACAGCACAACCAAGAAATTTCTACACCGTGACCCCTCCACACACCGCGGACTACCCTCTGGTCAACACTGTGGCTTCTTCTACTGAGATGTCCTCACTGCCCTACATGAAAGAATTCAAACATTCTGAGGCTCATTTGCCCTTCACACACACTGAAGTCAGGCCATGCTCTCATTTGTCCATCCATCCATCCATCCATCCAATGATGAAGGGCCTTACTGGGTCCCTCTTGCTCTATAAAGATGTGATGATACCTGGTACGCCTAGGGGTTCTTGTTTTGTATCAGGCAAACTCAATCCCAAGATTCACAGAGAAAAGCTTTCTCTTCTCATCTGCAGGAACAAGCTAAAGCCACACGCCTCACCTGATCTGTCTGGACTGCTCCTTCCCCAGTTCAGGTGTCTGGTAAACTATTCGCCCGTCAGGCTCAGGTCAGAGAACATCTCAGGAAAGCCTGCCATGTCCACCCTCCACTGGCCTGATTCAGTGGCTTCGCTACCTCCATTACCTTATCCTTGGGCATTCTCCTTTCATAGACGTATGCACTGTCATGTCTCTAAACCCCAGGGGCCAGAATCTTTCAGAATATATCTGAAATTATCTGGATCATGAATACCTGCAACAACTTAACAGGTGTCCTGGGCCCAACAAGAATTTACAAAAACTACATTTAAACAAATCCCACTTTGGGCTACTTTCATGACATTTGAGAACAATGGAATTAGGCATAAGGTCCTTATTGGTATAAGAAAGGAGCTTGTATCTTCACATCCTTACATCAGGCTGCCCTCAGTGAGAGCTCAGCAGACAGGAAGAGCTTACTGAGCAAGCCTGACGGCCTGAGTTCAATCCCAGAGCCCATAGGTTACCACCAAGGAATCATTTCTTTAGACAGCTGGTTTTACATGACTCCAATATAGGACTGTCATATACAGAAATGCTAGAAATAGAACAACCATGTAAGCCGCAAATACTTCAGCAGACAGGGGTTGGCCTGCAGAAGCTGAGGGTGCTAAGGATCAGCTAGAAGCCCTCTGGTCTTTTGCCAGGAAACTGTTCAGGAACCAGCCTAGAAAACCAGGGCTGGTCCTTTAGGATGCTGAGGGTTTCGGTCCAATGTTCTCCACCACCTCATTCTCTCAGCTGGGTCGGGGTTCTGGGACATAGGCCTTCACCTTCCGGCCACTCCAGCATGGGAGATGAAGTTGTCTTGGTATATTAAGAAACAGCCTGCCGGGCAGTGGTGGCGCACACCTTTAATCCCAGCACTTGGGAGGCAGAGACAGGTGGATTTCTGAGTTCGAGGCCAGTCTGGTCTACAGAGTGAGTTCCAGGACAGCCAGGGCTATACAGAGAAACCCTGTCTCCAAAAAAAAAAGAAAGAAAAAAGAAAAAAAAAGAAACAGCCTCTCAACTCCAAGTCAGTGTACAATGATGGGCGCTGAATGACAGGCGTAGACACCGAACTCATGTGACTTCTGCGAAGGGGCCTGCGGCTTCTTGCTCCTGTACCACTGCAGTTACCTGTCCTTTAATCAGGTGTGAATGGGGCTGGAAAGGTGGCTCAGCAGGCAGGACTGTGCACTGTTCTCGCAGGACCTGAATTTGATTCCCAGCACCCACGACGGCAACTCCAAGACGCAATGCATCTGGCCTGTGGGAGCACCCACACTCACACGCACACACCATCACAGACACACATGCATACAAATCAGAAATGCCAGTTAAAGAGCTGGAGCTCAGTGATTCCTCTGCCTGCCCTGTGCCAGGCCCTAGGCACCAGACACACATACACAGAGCTCTGAGCTTACTGAATGCCAGTCCAGGTGCTACTGCTTTACACACATTCTCTCCTGACATCCTCTTCAAGAAGAGATTTATTATTTGCATTCCAAGGATGGGGTTTGTAGCCAGTGGGAGACCCCGGAGGAGTATGAGTGAGCACAAATCTCCATCTTCCCAGTCCTGTTCTTTCCACTGTACCAGAGCTGCTGAAGGGGATGTTTCATCCATTCATCGGCTAGCATGGCTCAACATCCCCTCCAGATCTTACCAACTCTTCTTAGGGGGGGACGGAAAGTGTTCACTTGGGGCTGTCACGTATTAACTGCATCAGAGGACCATTGGCCGTGACAGAATGTTCCAGGCATTTTTCCCAGCCCACTCTTAATGAACTCGGAGCGACCCCTGGGAGAGCCGCTGACCCTGGGAGAGCCGCTCACCTTGCACTCTGCTCAGACAGTAACCAGCTGGCCCTCAAGGTTCCCTTCTGACTTGGGGTCTGAGCTCACGGTGGCTCTGCCTCCCCTGGAGGCAGACGGCAGAGGATGTGTGCCTCCTGCGGCCCTGCTGCTGGGTACAGTTACACATTCCGATATAGACATGCCTCTCAGACCAAGGAGGGGGGTGGGGTGTCAGGCTTTCAGAAGCCCTGGAACAAATACTTGGCTCAGTGTCCATGCTCAGGGACAGCAGCCGGTCCTTTGCTACTGTTTTCTCATTCCACACTGGGTTACCGGCAGGAATTGAACCCCACCCCAACCCCAACCCCCAAAACCGTGGCCAACAAAGCATCAAGCCTCTGCCCACAGGGGTCTGTTTGCCTTGCAAATCAGTCAGCAGGGCCAAAACAAGCAGTTCCAAGTCCAGCCCCTGAAATGTCCAGGTTACCTCAGCCCCACAACCACAATGGTAAAAGAAAGCAAGCTGCCTTCCTGAGGGAGGCTTAGAGCCACAGCTCACCCCTCCCCCAGTCCCTTCAGAACCAATGGACTGGGAAGAAATCTCTCTTGCCTCACCAAATCAAAATGGAGATGGAAGGTGGGGGGTAGCAAGAACCCCACTATGCCTCACTCTTCAACAGTCTCCTCCACAAAACTGCCCACACAGCTTTACCGTTGCTAATGGAAAATCAGAAATGGACAACCTCAGGGTCACCTCAGGGACATGAAGGCTCTGGAGACCAGGAGCAACCAGCAAGCAAAGAAGGCTAGAAATGTCTGTGTGGAAGCTAACCTGTCAAGACTAAGATACTCTCTAAAACATGCCCTCGACTCAAAACAGAGGGGTACAAAACAGCAGGTCCCACCCTTCCTCCCTTCCCCAGATCATTTACCTGTCTAAGCCCCCAAAGGAAAGGCATCCTGCAGGAGCATCGTCACTAAAGTTAACCACAAAGGGCTCTCAAAAGTTAAGGTCTTGGCGTGAGCATGGCCCGTGGTGGGCTGGCTGCTCAGCCTGGTGCTCTCAGTTCCCTGGTCTTCCAGAGCAGGGAAGAGAAAGTAAACAGAGTCCTGGGACCCAGCAGGCAGTCTGCTCTCCTCACTACTCCCCCTGCCTGGCCCCGACCCACCCCCACCTTCTCGTGACATATCTCAGACGCAGCACAGCCCAAGCTGTCTGCCAAGGGGGAAATGACATCAGTTCAGGCACAGCGGAAAAAACTTTAGACAGCTGCTGAGGAATACTGAGGATGTACGGTAAAGCCATGATGCCCGCGCCAACCTAGAGCGGGGCTTGCTAGCTCCCCCTGCTCTGACCCTGCTTCTGGCCGACAACCCAAGTCTGGGAAACTAGAGAGTGCTTCGGCTTCTCAGCATAAGGACTGGTTCCCAAGGCATTGTTTCTCCTCAGGAAAGAAATTCAAGCCTGGTGACCATCAGTTTTGAAGAAACATTTCTCCACCCCACCCCGATCAGTGGCAATGCTCAATAAACAACAGGCGGCTGCCCCCAACCTCTCAGGGAAGAGGCAAATGCAGCGGGACCTGGAGAGGCATCTCTCCCAGCTTAGGTAGTAACCCTGGCTGCTGCTTTAGGCTCCCTGCTGTACAGGGGAGTTTATGTTTCATAAACAAACTGGGTGCGCCCAGGTGCCAGCTCTTTCCTCACTTGCCTCACAAAGGGTACAACAAGTCCCACCACACCCTCCAAGCTGCCAGTAATGCAGATCACGCAGATCAGCTATATTTAAACCAACTCTTGGTTCAGAAAAGCTCTGCTCCCTAGGATTTGCCCTGCTTCTTTTTGCTAAGTTTGGTTCTCAGAGACAACCAGCAAGCTTTGCCAAAGAAACAGAGCCCCTGGGGTCAGTGTCCTGATCGTCCTGAGGAGCACTCTTGGAAAAGCTCCCCAGACCTGAATCGTGCACCAAACACATCAAACACATCGCTAGCACAAGCTCCAAGTTTGGGTGTGGATTTGCAGAAATAACTCTATTGGGTGCTTGTGTGTGATCTGAGATTGAACTCACTGGCCTCACCATCCTAGACAAGGGCTCTCCCGCTGGGCTGTACCACACCCCCAACTCAGCACTGACTGACAGTTTCAAAGGGAGCAAAGTCACTTTTTAGGAAGTAGGACTGCAAATCCTCTCCATCTCCCTCCACTCAAGAGCGCAAACGGCTCATCTTTGTCTAATTTCCTACAATTCATTTCTCTCAATGATATTCACGGAAGGCCTCCATGACAGTGGCACTGCTGGGCATGACCCATGTAAGCCAAGAAGGATTTCTGCAAATTACTATCTTGAACCCACCTAGGATGAGATCTCAGCAATGCACAGCGCTGAGCAGTTAGGTGCGGCATGAGCTACCTGACCATAAGACTCCAGACTATATGCACAGCGCCGAGCACAGTGGAGCTCCACACGTGCAGCTTGACCGTTAGGCTCCAACCACACACAGTGCGCTTGCTGCAGAGCACAGCTGATGCTCAAGGTCACATCGCCTTTCCTGACAAGAAAATGAATGTGCTAAGCAGGCTAAGCCATTACATGAGGCTCATGTAAGGAAAGACCCCTACTTTATTGCTGAGAAAACAAAAGGCTGACGTGCTGAGTGGTGGTCTCTGAGGCCGTCTGGAAGCATGCCCTCACAAACAGGCTGAACTGCAAGACAGATGAGACCAGTGAGCAGGTTTTCAACCCCTTCCCCTCATTTCCTCAGTTTCCTGGCAACCACTGGGAATCAGAAAACACATGAAACACAATTAACTTTGGCAAGCAAACTACAGGAAATATGTCTCCAGTCTCTCCTGGACAACTCTAGTCTGTATAGACCTAACAAGACAGACAGGCACCTACAGCTCTTGGGAAAGACTGTCATGACGTAAATGCTCCTGTGCGTGTATCTATCTCACACCCACTGATCACCCAGTGTGCTAGGCACTGTTCTCAGCGTCAGGGATACCACCATTAAATAATTCATATGCCTTGCTCTGAAGGGTTACAGAATTATTGCATATTTCTTTTTGTTTGATGGCAGTGGGGATTGAGTCAGGATATCAAATAACCCATACTGGCTTTGAACTCACTACTAGCCAAGGATGCCCTGATCTTCCTGCGTCTACCTTCCTACAGGTTTGAGCCATCATGTCTGGCCACGTTCCCTGCACTTCACTCCAGCCCTCTTTGAGATGGGGTCTCATATAGCCCTTGCTGGCCACCAATTCACTCACTATACAGCTAAAAAGAACCCTGACCCCTGCGGCTCCTGCCTCCACCTTCCTGGCTCTAGGCTCAGAAGGGTGTGCCACACCTGTGGTGGTAAGGATAGAACCCAAGACGTCCGACCCCTGCATTTCTAAACAGTATTCATCAATGGTGATTTGGGAAGGAGTAAAACTGCCAGGGTCTGCATCACAGATAGATCTCCCCTCACAAATCAACCTTTTATGGATACTGCTCTAGGCGGGGCTTCTAGTCCAGTGGCTGTCGGGCGCATCTCCACATCTGAGTACAAGGTGGCATTTTACCAAGAAGCACCACAGCTAGAACAGCATCGAATGCTCTGAAAAAAGTGCTGACAAGTTTTCACACTAACCTACTTACTGCCTCAGCCCGCTGGTGACTAACCTTTCCTAAACACTGAGATCCGGGGGTGAGGACAGAAGAGAAGGGGGGGTGGTTAGCTAATTCAGGAACTCTCGGGAAGGCGAGCTCACTTTCTGCCATGCCCTAGATATATCACCACAACCCAGTGACAAATATCATCACCACAAACCCAGTCCTTTGGGGTTTAAGAAGCAAGATGGCCATGGCTGCCAGCTGGGATGGGGCTGGGAGATTCTTTTCTCAAGTGACCCAGACTCATAGTGGAAGAGCCAAAAATAAAGTCCCCCCTCAAGTAATCTCAATCATCTTTCTGTCAATGCAGAATTAAACTGAACGCTGAGTTTACCAACTTAACAAAGGAAGCCACACAAGGCTAGAATTAAGCAGGATCGGTCTTCACAATGCTCTAAGCTAACACTGCTTGCTGTCCTAGAGCGCTGTTAGGTGTCCTTCCTTCTACTGGCTCCGCCCTCTCCTCCCCAGAGAACAAGCCAAGATGGCACTGCCAAAAAAACGCTACCCCTTGGATTTTGGTTAACTTTCTATTTTAAGACATACTGCAACAGCATAGACATATTCAGAGACTTTACTCTTTGATGTGGTCTAAGTCTTTTGACAGCATGTTTCCAGGCAATCCACACATCTGTATTTACACCTCTGGAGGAGGAACGGAGAGCTGGTTATCTGTTCTATCCTAACCTAAGCCAGACTTAGGTACTCTACCTCACCAACACCTCAGCCCTACAACCCAGGATGTAGCGCGACTGTCCTTATTTGGTGGCAGTAGCTGAAGCATACAGCACTCAGCTAGCTCTGGAAGAGTAAGATTTCAAATGAAGGCTCTGGCTTCAAGGGTTTTTTTTAATGACACAAGAGTCAAGATACCAGAAAACCAGAGCTACCAAGAGGGAGAAAGATGAATCCAAGGAGTAGCTGTGAGGATCGGGTGACTGCCGAGGACACAGAGCACTCCGACAGCCTGGTGGTGTTGTCTAATACCTTTACAAGACTCACCCAGGGGGGGCCACACAGCAGTGTGTACAGCAGTCATGGCCTTGGCACATAGTTTGTGAACTGAGTTCTATGAGGTAACTGAGTGGCAAAGTCTAAGGTTCTCATTCGTTCTCAATATGTAACGGTGCCCATACAGGGAAAAGCTGGAGACGTTCCAGAGCCTAGGTTCTCTGGTACATTATGGATCAGAGGTCCTGGGACCCTCTGAGGTTAGACAGGAGAGTGTCTATTTTGCAGTCAAGGACATGAAGAGAGAATCATGTTATCAGAATAGGACAACTGCCGGCTTCAGATGCTCTTACAGGCCCAAGATAACATCCTTTCTAAGAGTTTGGGCAGCACAGAGCATCTAAAACTTGATCTTCCTTGGTGTTGGGTACAGACCCATTTCTTTGAAGAAGAAAAGGAGCAGCACAAGGGTCGGGGGTGGAGGGCATCTTTTTTGATAAGCATAAAGCTATGCACTCACAAAATGATCCTGAAGTGATTATCGTGGGAGATGCCATGGGTCAGATTCCACCCCAGACAAACATTCAGACTGCTGCCAAGCAGCCACACAGAAGATTGCTCAGCTGCCAGAAACCAAGAATCCTGGCTTATCTGTGTCCCGCAGCTGGACAAGGGCAAATACGAAGCGTACCTGCTGAGGCAAGAAACCTACACCTCGCACATGGAGTTCTGTGAGTCACTCAGCTGGTTCCTTCCTCAAAGCATCCATCCTGAGAGCCCAAGACTCCTCTCCTCTTCTGGGATTTTCATGGAAGGTGGCTGGGAAAACAGTCCTTAGCTGCAATAGACAACCACTTGCTCTACATCAAATAATATTCAGATACTCAGAAAAGGAGGTTCCAGCAGACATTGAGAGTTCCAATATCCCAGATGGGAAAACCTAAGTTTTAGTGAAATGAGGTAATTCATTTAGGATGCCCCCCCCCCCCCCCAGGAGATGGAATGAGCACTTCACCCAGGTCTCTGTGGCTCCGAAATGGTTTTGGCACACAGAAACAGTATTTTGATATAAATTATAATTGTCCCCCAGCCTCATTTGGGATCTCAAACTCACGGTTGCTTCCAGCCACCAGGAGGAACTGTGGTGAGGAACTCAGTCTAGTTCTGGGGGAATTGATGTTTTTAGTGTATGTGCTGCCAAAGCAAGCAGAACGTTTCATTACCCAGTTTTGGACAAAGACAAGCACACACTGAAACAAACAGAGGCGCTGCGATATCACTGCATAATAAATAAAAGGGCTGGGTGGAGACGTCGGCCAAAGAGCTTCGGAGGAATAGAACGGCACAAGAGGCAGCTGCGAGAACGGAGGAGGAGCTCGCGGAGGGGGAAAGGAGCACACTACACAGAGCCCAGTATGATGGACGCATGGGACAGGCAAGGAAGGAAGAAAAGGAGGCAAGAACCAAAGTGTGGCGGTACACGTCTGTAAGCCCAGTAATCGGGAGGCAGAGGCAGGAGGATTACCACAAGTTTGAGGTCTATCTGGCATATGCAGTGAGGTCCAGACCAGCCAGGGCTGTCTCAAACTGAAATCAAAACAAAGCCAGAAGAGAAGCAGAGATCAGTTAGTGACAGCAGGCTGGAAGCTGTGTGTTCGTCAGGTGTCCCTTCAAGCGGTACATTTTTCCTGTGTGGGAACCGTGACAGGAGACCCACAGGTCCCATCCCACTCAGTATCCAAGGCTCGAGTTTCGAGGTGTTGATTGTCTCTACCACTTCAATATGGTCTCAGAGTTGGCTTTGTTCTAAGTGGAGAGTTGGAGGAGATAGGAAGCTACGCGGACGGATGGTTGGTTGAGCCTCAGTGGGTTGTCCATTGAATCTGGTTGAGATAGAGTCTGACTTTGTAGTACAGGCTGACTTGGAATTCACTATGTAGCTCAGGATGCCCTTCAGTGGTCCTACTGCCTCAGCCTTCTTCTCGTGCTGGGATTACAGGCATGGGCCACTGACCCTGCTTTAATCTCGACGTTTTAAAGAGGGAGGGACATCAAAAATGCACAAGCAAACTCCCTGACAACAGTTCCCACTTCTGCAACCCAATAAGAGAATGCTTCTGGACTGGAAAGATCAGTCCACACTCACTCACTTCATGGAGGGGCATCTGCTATCTTGGGTCTAGAGCTTGCTGAAACTCCCGGTGACTCTAGGCATCACTGACAATGAACAGACACTTCCGGGAGCTGCGACTTGAGCTTCAAGGGGGACAGAGAGTTTACCTTTGTGCCAAAATGTGGGTGTTTTTCTGACCTTATAAATAATTCAAGCGCATAGCCAAGAATGACATGGAAATTAGCAAGCTGTCCGCAGACACTTTTCATGTATTCTAACCACACTGAAACAAAAGGGCCAGGGAGGGCGCTCCGGGATTGAGGGCTTACCTAGTGCATGAGCGGTGTGAGGCCCTAGGCTCCAACTGTAGCACTGGACGGAATAACCACAAGAGGATTGTGACAGAACAGAAACAAAAGTGAGACCAGGTCACATCACCTATGATTCACACCCAGAAGCTACAGGAAACCGAACTCTCTTGGGATGACAGAGGCTTCCTGGGCTCCACCAGAGCTGACTTCTTTCACTTTTATGTAAACTTTGAGCAAGATAAAAAAACAATGTGGTCCATTCTTCTGTGGGAAAGCAAATGCACTGATGGCTGACCCAAGGCAAGGGTTTACAGCATCTCAACATGAAGCAGCACAGGATGAGGGGTCCCAGCATCTGCAGAAATGTGATGCTCTACCCCCTTCCTGCAACTCCTCATGACCGCCCTCCTAGCTCCTCCCTCCAAGCCTAGCTCCTCTTCGAAGGTCTGAGCAGCTTGATAAAGTCTCATAGAACCTAGGCTTGGTAAGTCTTCTTCTCAACAAAATAAGGTAGAGAGCAACTGAGGGAGACACCCACGCTCAACCTGTGGTCTCATGCACATGTACACATGTACACACACACACACATACATGTATACCACACATAGGGAAAACATGGAGGAAGGAATGAATTGCTAAACAGGAGTGCTAGTAACATTTTCCTGGCCACAAAAACCTGACAAACCAGTACAAGATCGGGAGAGTACCTGAATCTGACCCCAGCTTCGAGAAGAAGGGGTTAGGAAACCCTCCTCATGTGTGCCTTTTGTTGTTGTTATTTGAGATAGCCCTATTTAGCCCAGGCTGGCCTCAAACTTGCTACTTAACAGAGAATGACCTTTATCTCCAGCCACCTCCCAAGTGCTAGGACTACAGACTAGTGCTACCATATGGCCTTGGGTCTCACTATCTGATCATCTTTAATTCTCAGCTGAGGAATTACAAGAATTTAAACCATCTCAAGGGCAAAACTCCCTTCCTCCTGGAAGGACCTGGACGAGAGCTATCTTCCACATGTGGTGTTTTGATTATGGGAAATAGGGGGAAGCTACTCAGCCAGTCTCCTAGTCCTTACTGGTAACAATCAGCACTGCCTGGAGGCAGCAGGAAAGACAACGAGATTAAACAGGGTCAAACTGGAAGCACAGTTCCCTCCCCCCATCCCCCCACTCCCCCCACCCCATATTACACTAATCATCCATTCCTGATCCTTTACTGCCCTCCTTCCTTTGCCTAGGAGGAAACCAAATCCATACCAGATCGGAGGTTACATGGTCCAAAACGCCAGGAGAGAGCATTCATGCAACTAGACAGCAGGCTCTAAGGACCATGAGAGCAACAAGCCAGCCCCTAAGCCAAGCCGGTGAGGACAGAGGGTGGCGGAGCTCAGAGGACAGCGCAAGGGATGCTTAGCCCTGTCACCTGATGCTGAGACACAGCAACTCCTGAACCCTAGGCTTCTAATACACTTCAAAATACCTTCATCCAGGGTCTAAGTTATGAGAAGGGCAGGGCTAGTCAGCAAGGCTTCCTCCCGTTGGTGTTTATTTTGTCTACACGTACATATGTGTCCACTGAGTACAGAAGAGGGCATCAGATGCTCTGGAACTGGAGGTACAGTTGTGAGCAACCATGGGAGTGCTGGTGCTCACACCTGAGTCCTCCGCTAGAGCAGCCAGGACTGAGAAACCACTGAGCCATCTCTCCAGTCTGAGTCTTTGAAAAATGCATTCCCAGTCTGAAGAGTGACTATTCTTCCCCGAAATGGGTTAGCAGATGCCAGCTTCTTTGCCTTCACACACACGGCTCTTCATTGCCAGAATCTTAAGAAACAAAACTCTTCCAAGGTCACTGTGCTCAAAACGGTGTCCCCATGAGACACCCAGCGATCATGGGTCCCTACCAAGAACTCAAGCAAGCCGAGAAAATGTAGAAAATCAACTCAAAGGAGACAGAAGTCAAAACTTATAAGCCATTTTCATGTCCATTTCAGGATATTACTGTACCCACTTGCCAGAAGGGCACAACAGAGGTCTGATGTCCAGGATAGCTGATCGAAGAGATAGAGGTCCCTTGGTGGACTCTAATGGCTGATGTCCAGGACACTTGCCTTTTAGACTACATCAAGCGCTGACACGCATTTCATGGCAGTAGCCACTGCAGCACAGACCCGTGAACCTGGACCAGCTAACCTCTCTGGACCTGCTCATGTCTATCGGCTTCCAGGCTAGCCACTGCTGTGACGAGCAACTCTGCATTAAGAAGCCTGCATGAGTCTGCATGAGAATGAAGCTGGACATTTCCTTCCCAGATGCTGGCTGTCAGAAACTAAGTGGAGAATGAATGTGAAAGTCATTGTCATATCTAAAAAGTAATTAATTATCAGGCGTGTGTGAGTGTTTGTCTACATGTATATATGTGCGCAATATTTGTGCCTGGGGACCAGGGAGGTGATTGGAGGACATCAGATCCCCTGGAACTGAAGTAATGGATGGTTGTGAGCAACCACATGGGTGCTAGGAAATGAACCCAGGTCCTCTGCAAGAGCAGCAAGTGCTCTTAACCACTCAGACACCTCTCCCGCCCTGAACTGCATACTTTCGATGACAAGTGCCTGCATACAAGTTGCTACTAATGCTCTGGGTGAAGTATGGAAGGGTGGTGTGTTCCAAATAAGCCTTTTCCATGAAGAAGGATGTCTTGATACAGCCAAGTGCACCTGTGGTTGAGTAAGGAACATTCCTGCTATAGATCACAGGGAACTGGAGACACAAAGTCGAATCTAGACATGTCCCGTGAAGGTGGATCCGAGTGTTCTTAACTTGATTAGGAGGAGGTGGGTATTCCTGAACTGACAGATATGGCCATGCTCCATCATCTGAGGCCCAAAAGAGCTAGCAGAATCTGCAAACTTTATCCTCTCTAAAAATGATGATACCTACCAATATCTTGTCAGAAAGCCTTCAAGCAAAGAAGGTAGGAGGCCCAGGACCAAAGTCCAGGATCCAGCATCTTGTGACTCCCGTGTCCTCCAATGCTAACACCACACTTCTCTGGAGAAGAAATGTACTTAAGAAAACTACGGGTGAGGAGACAGGGTACGCTCGATGTGCAGCTAAGAGAATGGGGGAAAGAAAGACGCCAGAAACTGAACTCCAAGAGGTGCAGGCTAGCCTCACTTTGAGAGCATCTACTTTTGAATCCAGCCAAAATTAAGAATTGTGGACTAATCAGACAGGTCAGCAGGCCACAGCACTTGCCGCACGAGCCTGACAGCCTGAGTTGAATGCCTGGAATCCATGCTGGAAGGAAAGAACTGTCCCCTGACCTCCACATACACGCATGTGTGTGCCTGCACATTCACACACCGCACACACAACCACAACAATGGGGCGCACTCACTGTCCTTCCAGGGGACCTGATTTCGATTTCTAGCAACCACATGGTGGCTCACAACCATGTGGGTATCTGACCCCTTTTTTAGGCTTCTGCAGGAACAAGGAATACACTTGGTATACAAACATAGATATTCATACACATAAAATAAGAATAAATAAATTGCAAGGCAGTGGTGGTGCACACCTCCCAGCACTTGGGAGGCAGAAGCATGCGGATTTCTGAGTTCGAGGCCAGCCTGGTCTACAGAGTGAGTTCCAGGCCAGCCAGGGCTACACAGAGAAACCCTGTCTTGAAAAACCAAAAAAAAAAAAAAAGGCACAGGGCCCCCAGCACCCCTTTCTGAACACATGCTCACAGAGTTCTCATCTCTGCTGTCTTTTTGTCCCATCTGTCTTTCAGCAGCACAGCCCATGTGGCCCACATACTGGGAAATGTCCAACATGGTACCCTGAAGGTAGGCAGTTAGGCAAGCAAGGGATCAAGAGGTACAACCCAAGGAGGAGAAAAGCTGCCGACGGGACGGGTCTCTTCAGCTTCCCACGTCTCTGAACAGTTCTGAAATCTCAGATAAGGGTATGGTTCTACAGGAATCCTTTCTACACCAGCTATGGAAGGGGAAGCCCAGAGTTAATTGTTCACACCACACAGTAAGCAAAGGGTGGGGAGAGGTGTCTGCGGCACAAAACGAGGTGTCTGGGGGAGGGGACATTTTGCTATGGTTAAAACACTCCTAGACCCGCTTCGCTGAAGCTGAGCAGCGGCTGGGCAGAGGCGCACCTTTAATCCCAGTCAGTACCTGAGGGGCCAAAGCACTTAGACCTCTGGAGTTCTAGGCCACATAGTGAGACCCTGTCTCAAAACAAAACAAAAACCAAACAGACAAACTGAAGTGAGAAGAACATTTTTGATACCCATAGGATTGAGACATTCAAAGTCATTACTTACGAGAACTGAAAAATTCTTGCAACGGGCTCGATTTTGTAATACAATGTTGACTCCTAGCTCCTAACACCTCACATCTTCTCAGACGACATGAATGAATGGCTGTCCATCTCTTACAGCTATACGGTACAACAGCTATATGGAGTACAAAGTTCTTGTCTAAAAGAGAGCTGTTTTGGCGGGCGGTGATACTCACCTTTAATTCCAGAACTCAGGTGGCAGAGGCAGGTGGATCTCTGTGAGTTCAAGGGAAAGCCTGGTCTGCAGAGTGAGTTCCAGGACAGCCAGGGCTACACGGTGAGACCCCGTCATCAGAAAAACAAAACAAAAACAAACAAAACAAAACAAAAACAAAAAAAAACCCACCACCATCCCTCCTTTAGATAAAGGATCTTAAGGTGGGCAGAGGACTGGAAGTCTTCTTCCGAAAGACTAAGAACACGAGAAAGGCTATGGCAGAGCACTGGCCCAGCATGTGCGAGGTCCTAGGTTTGATTCTCAGCAATGGGAAATGAAAATGTAAAGGCCTGGCTCCAGCACCCCAGTCAACCAAAACAAACAGCAAAAGTCAACACCACTGGTCACTGGGAAAATGTAAATCAAAACCACACAGAGACATGGCCCTACCCTCTCTGCCATGGTAAAGCAAAACAAAACAGAAGAACCCCGAGTTAGTAAGTCTGAGCGGTAACGGGAGACATCAGAACTCTCCTGTACAGCTGCTGGGGTGTGAAGAGATGCAGCCGTGTCACAAGCAGTCTGTCCGGCTCTCAAAAGTTAAACATAGTTCCCTCAACAACACACGGCCCAGCAACTCCGATTATAGGCCAGCAGCTTCCAGAATTGACACAAGCACTTCCATGACGATGTTTATTGTTAATTGCTCTAACAATCATCAGCTGGTGAATGCAAACTAAAGCACAGGATATCAGGGGATTGAGAGGGGGAAATAAGAGTCGATACTGTATTCCTTTGAGTATGAAATCCTCAAAGAATAAAAAAATATATAATTTTAAATTAAAATAATAGCTGGCAGTGGTGGTTGCAAGCCTGTGATCCCAGCATTCTTTCTGAGGCAGAAGCAGGTAAATCTCTGTGAGTTCAAGGCCAGCCTGGTCTACATACTGAGTTCTAGGCCAGCCAAGGCTACACAGTGAGACCCTGAAAGACAGGCAGACAGAAAAACACACACAGAGAAACACACACACACATAGAAAGAGAGAGAAAGAGACAGAGACAGAGAGACAGAGAACACAAACTGAATATGTGCTGGCTATGTTCCTATCAGTGCCCAAAGGACACAGGCATCACTGTTATTAGTCAAGACATTCACTCAATGAAAGAGACTGTGTTAACTATTTGTACATAAAACAAAAAATATTAAATCATTTTTTAAAAATACTGAACACTGCAGAATCACATCCCCAAAAAGGATAGATTCACAGTCTATGAATGACATCTTAATAAAGCTGTTTGTCAGAGACAGCCCTCACCCCACCTCTGTAACAGAGTACAAGTCGAGCCGACAGGTTCACACAGTTCAGCACTATGGCCAAACTAGACAACAGACCATGCTCCCTCCTGTCCCCACTGGGGTGACCTGATCATTCTTCTTCCCACTCAAGAAGGGTTACCAAGTACAAGAAAGAGTAGAATATATTGTACCATTGGTGTGTGGTATAGCTTGTCAGGCCCAAGAATATAAATAAACCCCCCCCCTTTTATTATTAGGAAACACTTGCCTGTGAGCCGGCTGTGGTGGTACATACCCATAATTCCAGAACACAGGATGCTAACAAAGGAGGACTGTAGAGGCCAACCTGGGATACAGAGCAAGTTCCAGGCCAGCCTAGGCTATATAGTAAGACCCTAGCTCTAAGAACTAAAGCAAGCAGGCGAAATGCTGGGAGGCCTTCTCATGGGATATGAACCTGATGCGCCCGGCCTTGGGGACAAGGAGTTAACCAAACATTCTTAATTCCTCCACTGTGGAAGGCATTAGTTCAATGAGGTCCCTACGTTCAAGGATAAGCACTAGGGAATCAGGAATGTTAACACACAGTTATCCCTTCGATATATAGCCTGTTAACAGCCCAGAGGCTGGGGGTGGGTTAATAGCCTGGTGACCTTTGCAGTATTTGTGGGGCCACAACTGACTCTGACCATGACACCTTGTCAATCTATAGAACCTGTCTTACGGAAGGTGTCACATGTAGTCAATCTGTAGAACCCATCTTTATGGGGATGTCACAGGTCCAAGAATTCCGACGTAGTCATGTCTTAAGCCTTACTGTGCACATGGGACTGAGCTAAGTATCATCAGGAAAGTTCACACTGTGCTGTGCTTAATTAAATATGCCTGAAATAAACTACTTGGGGTCAGACTCCTCAGGTTAGAATCCACACCGGCTATTGGGTCATGTTACACTGAACTACCTTACTTCTTGCAGATCATTACTCTACTGGTCACAAGGCTCACAGAGACAACCTCCTTACCCCACCCCACCCCACCCCACGCCCAGGTACTCCACTGAAATCAAAAGCTCTTGGGTCCAAGAATAGCTTAGTCTCAAGGCTTCCTCAAAGGAAGGCTAACCCTGAGCATTTCCTGTGCG
The DNA here is from genome assembly GCA_019843965.1 of Rhynchomys soricoides. Classification (NCBI taxonomy): domain Eukaryota; kingdom Metazoa; phylum Chordata; class Mammalia; order Rodentia; family Muridae; genus Rhynchomys; species Rhynchomys soricoides. Next base: position 720,249 of record JADRCH010000209.1, on the reverse strand, counting down.
GCAGGAGCTCCCATGATAACTGTAAGCAACATGCTTATTGTCCCATTTCATAGATGAGAAAACCAAGTTAAACTAACTAGCTCAAAGTTCCACAGAAGGTGAGGTAGAGCTGCTTTCAAATGCAGGTAACGGGCTTCTGGACTTGTTCTCTGAGCAATGGGCAAGTTTCCCCACATCTCTGATGAACACACACAAAAAGAATGCCTGGAGCCAGGCAAGATGGCTCAGGCCAATAATCCCAAGACTTGGAAGGTTGAGGCTACAGGATCAAACGTTTCACATTTGAGGCCAGCCTGGGCCGAGAGTGAAACTCTGAAGGAAGAAAAGGAAGGAGGAAAAAAGAGAAGGGGTCAGAGAGGGCCTTGCTGGCATACTAGAGAAGTGACCACACAGACACATGACAGACTTGTGGCAACTGGAGCCAGCATCCACCTCTCTTCTCTCTACCTGCCTTACATCACCCAAAGACTGCAAACCACTTCCTTAGCACCTTAGGCCAGCTTGTCTAGCCTTCAACTATAAGCTTGCTGTCCTTGAGTGACCCCGGTCCTTGTCCATGGGAATTGTGAAATGCAGACAGGAAGGAGGCTGGAGCTACGCAAACAAGATAAGCCGGGCCCCTGAGGAAATTGGCTGAAATTGCCCCAAGCTGTCAACACTGGGGGTCAGAGGCTTGTCCACAAGGGCACATGAAGACACAGGTGAAGAAGTGGTGCCTTCCTCCTGCACATTGGGGTAATGAGCCCATGTATATACCCTGCTGGCGGGGATACAGACAGGCCACTTGGAGAGCATTGTGACCCTACACCCCACGTTTTAAATGTGTCATATTGCTAACTAAATTCTATGTCCAGGAATCCAATAACATAGAAACATGTTACTCTATAGGGTGGTTAAATAAAGCAACAGGATACAGGCATTTTAAAAGACCAGAAGGCTGGAGAGATGGCTCAGTGGGTCAAGCACTTGCTCTGTAAGCAGAAAGACCAGAGTTTGGATCCCCAACACACCACTAACTTCATTATATAGATGATTTACATATATAAATCACTATTTATATAAATTACTTTATGCGTGAGAAAAGTGTGAGGGGGGTGAGGCGGAGGGTGGATCCAACTACCACAGCCGAGCCCTACCCCCCCCCCAGCCCTACACCCCCCTCACTTTCTCAGCAAGGCCGTCTCCAGCCCTTCCCTTCTTCCTATACAGATCTACCATAAGCAGAGGCAGAAAGGGCACCAGACAGATCCCAAACCATATCCTTCCGCTTTTTGCTTTAAATATTTTCAGATTTCTGTATTATCTGCCATTGTTGTGAGCATGTGCCATTTTGCAGAATTAAAAATCACTGGTATAAGGAAAATGGTCTCTTAAAGCTCAGAGAGTTAGAAGGGGGGCAGCCACAGCCAACTTAGGCCAGGCTGGACAGCTACGGGTGTTCTGTTCCCACCACCAGCAAGGACAGCAAGACGACCTGTACACTCACAAACAAGAAAGGAGCAGACAGCTGAATCCTACTCACCCTAGTCAGCTATACTCCAGTGCCAAAGAACTACGGTGGCCCCACATCCTGGTGTAGAAAGCCACTGGGTAGCTGCACTCTTGCAAGTCCTCTGTTGTCAGTGTTTGGTCAGACTGCCAGATAGAACTTCAGATAGAGTCAGCTGGGGCTGCCATCCTCCTCACTCTCCCTAGGGAGCACTCACCGCTTCCCTCTGAGCTTTGGGAGACCTTTTCTTCTTATACTGATGATTTTAATACCACAAAACAGCACGGGCTCACAACAATGGCAGACAAGAGGGGTCGTGCGCCTTTAATCCTGGTGCCTGAGAGGCAGAAGCAGGCAGAAGTAGGCAGATCTCTAAGTTCTAGGCCAGCCCGGTCTACATAAGGAGTTCCAGGACAGCCAGGGCTATGTAGAGAGAGACCTTGACTCAAAAAAGTTAATAAAAATTTTAGATAAACAAGATAACCTGGAGGATGGCACCCCAAAAACTAATGCGTAGCAATGTACACGGGGTGATCACTTTCTCCAGGACCACAGGCTTCCAAGCCGAAAGAACCTGTACTAAAGAGTTACAACACAAGATGCCTTTTGCTGGGTATTTGAAAATCAAAATAGACATGTTTTTGTAACTTTATTCCGGGACCCACCCTTCCAAACCACAAGATTCTTGTGCTGGCTTATACTCTATTTTCACCTTTTCCAAAACAACTTGTGAAAGTTCAAGTCTATAAAATTCTTGAGTTTCTGAATCAAAGCAGTTGTGGCACCATGCCAGCACCAACGTGAAGAGCTCACCCAGCTGGCCTGGTGGAGTGGCGCGAACCTTTAATCCCAGCATTCAGGAGGCAGAGGCAGGTGGATGGCTCTTGAGTCTGCTGCCAACCTGGTCTACATAGTTACACAGTGAGTTCCAGGATAGCCAGGGATACACAGTGAGACCTTGTCTCAAATCAAAACCACACACACACAGACACACACACACA